>JAODTR010035405.1:0-20832 GCA_025399935.1 Amblyopsis rosae | reverse complement strand
GAAAGGGAGGTTTGGGGTCCCCTGCTGGAGCTGCTGCCCCTGCGACCCGACTCTGGATAAGCGGATGAAGATGGATGAATGGATGGATGGAATATGACTTCAGGGAGTTAGGGTGAATTCATTTGCTTGTTAAATGAACATCTGTTTGTTTCCCAGGGTGTCATGAGCAAACACAAACAAGCCATTTGCTAGTGTTAAATGAAAGGATGGCTGTATTCCATTTCACTTTTTTACAGGCCTCAACTGTGTGCACCCACACACCATGAGCCTCTCATCCTCACATGGATGCAGGTTCCTTAGTGTAGAGCTGGTAGGCCGGGCACTTTACAGCAATCAACGTGCCTGACAACGAAGGAATTTTATTTTGATAAACAAGGTAGTGTGTGTTATTTAGACAGCAGGAAATTGCTTCACCTAACATAAGATCACAAATATACCAAGGGATAGTGCAGGCAGTAATGGTGATCGATGCAATAGAAGGAACACTTATTCAAATACGGTGGCAGCCGTTGTAAAACTGTGTCTCTAATATTATCCAGCCTGCAGAATTAGCTGTGTTATCTCTTGTCTCAGCTGACCAAAAACAATAAACAACAGTTTAGAAGACAATATGTCACCAAATGAAAAACCTTACAGTGTCAAAATCCCCTCGAAATTAGGGAAAGCTAATATGTACTGGTTTCATCAGTCTAGGCAGTTAATGGGATGGACTGGCCCAGTCTCAATGGCTTATTTGGATCTCTGGGTCCCAAACCACAGTGCCAAACCATTTGGTGTGCAGGCAGGAGTCACAGGACCCTCTATTTGGGTTTCCACCAGACCAACTGCATTGGTTGGTCAGATCAGGGTAGTCCAAGAGGGCAGGGAGACACCTTGTGTCCTGTTAAAGGATGTAATCCCTTAGTATTTTTACCCTTTACCTGGGTTTCAGCACAAACCCTTAATGATGTAGCCAAGTCAGTCAAGTCAATTTGATTTATATATCCCATAATCACATTAAAGTCACAAAGTGCTTTACAACCCCAATTTTCACATGGAAACAAACAACACCCCCATAACCTGCTCCTCCTCCCGGGCAAGGAAAAACCATAAAAACCGCAAATGGAAACCTTGGGACGGGACCCTTCCAACACGGTTAGGATGAAATAGGTGTCGATGGGGCAACACGATTTCAAAATTATATATTTAAGGAAATGCCTCACATTGTATTAAGTGGGAGCTAACACACTGTATGAATGAACTAAGATTTGTACTGTAGCATAGTCAGTCAGATAATAATAATAAATATATTAACATAGGTACAGCCAGTGCCCAGGGACAATTATAGCCTATGGAGAAATACTATAGGTAACCATGACAATAACAAATATATGTCACACTGGCAACTGGCATCTAATAGTATTGCTGTTAGGCTATAACATTATTATTATGTTTGCATGTTTTATTTGTTTCATTTTCCTGCATGTGGCTGTATTTTATATTATTTGTTAAAACTGTACACACAAAAATGTAAGACCGATATGAATGAGAATGAGAGAGACACCACGACACGTTGTGCATTTCAGTTTATACATGCTGTGCTTTAATGGACGCTGGTCTATTCATTCCCCGAGGGCAAGGCCACTTGCTTTGTGTGGTACTTGTCTGCTACTTTGAGGGTCAGCCCTGGGCTATGTTACATTAACTGTGCCGAATCTTCCATGTTTCCAGCCTCTTGACAGCCCCTGCGTTGGGTCAGTGGCCCTCATTAACCCAGCCACTGTAACAGCTCTTCAGCTCACATCAAATGAGCAGCTGGTTTTCACATCCCAACCTGCTGCCTTCAAACAAAAACATACAGTGTCAGCACAGCAGCTGTAAGATTTTCAGGTGTAACGCTTTCACTGACGAAATAGGAATACATATACCAGTATGTACATTTCTCTATTAATTTAAAGCTGATGTCATATTTTATCTGTTTTTATGTGAACTTGAACACATATTTTCACAGTGAAGTTAAATGTATAAAAACAGATATTTTCAATCACCACAATGTTTGTTGAATAAAAGCATGCTAGATTATTAAAAACACCCGTTTTGAATCTTACTGGTTTATTTTTGTTAAAACACTTTTATATGTCATATTGTGTTTTAGAACACAATTATATTTCATTATAAATACAGAAACACCTATTTAAAGCTCCATTAAGTGTAAACCCTGCTGTCAGAAGGTATCACTGATGGCTAGTGTTCAGGTGTCAATGCTATGCCACCTGCACTTATTTCAAGTTTTCTACTCTCGTTATCAATTCGACCCCAATTATATTAATGTCAAATATACTTTATAATCATTAGGGAATTACCTCCCATTGCTGGTGGATATATAATGCTTGACAGAGATTTAAAACAACACATTCTTTTCAGTTACACTTGAGATATGGGTTTCGTCCGACAACAGTCAAGTTGCATGACAAATCACAAATGAGAACATTTGACAGCACGGGGACGGCACCATTAATCCAATGGACGCATTTATCTCGACAGCCCGCCTATCATCGTTCCACTGGCCACTGACAGTCCAGGCCATAACAACAACAAAAATGGTATGCATCATGGAATATGACACTTGAATACCTACTCCCAGCACGGCTGCTTCAAAGGACTAATTATGTCTCTTACATTATTATTAATCAAAACAGTCACAAATGGTTGACAGCGGAGCAGCAGAATACACCTGCTGGTCGCTAGGCATGGTTTGCTGTTAAAGGGGGCAGTCTATGGTCCCACATTCTAGGAATGAATCCCTAAAGCCTGAGCCAATGGAAGGCACACAGGCTTTTACCTCCCTTTTCTTTCTGACTTTATTCTTCTTGTTTATTATTAACCATGTGTAGACTATCTATCTTTTGTCCCCTCGCCATATTTTCTTTTATCCGCCCAACTGACAACATCACAACAACCAGAAAACACCTGCATGTTGAAGGAGCTGTTATTCAAGGGCACATTTGAAGGTATCGGCCACACAGCGGGCTTCCAAACGAAGAAATAATGAGGGCTGCAATATTTTACTTGTCATTCCACCAACCACACAGCTGGATGCACAAAATGGCCCATGGAGGAATAGTTTTTCTTTTAACTTTGTAAATCACAAATCACATGGAGGGCCAGCAAGCAGAACGGGTTGTTGTTTATGCATAACAGGCTCTCGAACAGCCACAGTAGTCGATGTGGTCCTTGACCCAGTTAATTAAAATACTAGCGGATTTCAAACATCTTTGAAGTCACGACTAAAATAACAATTCAAGTCCGACTCCACAGCTTGGCTTGGTGATATTTCTGACCATTTCCACAGGCATGGTTCAGTGATGCGTGCCATGGAGTCATAGACAAATCAGTAGAAATTATCACCCCGTCTGAAATTGACTGTTGCAGCAATCTGTGGTCGTCCACGAGATGCAATAACCATCAGGCCCTTTTGTATGTGTAAATAATTGTGTGTCGCAAAGCTGTTTTATGTCAGCGAAGAGCTTTGTTGTTCCATGCATGAGGAAATGAGGGGGAGGAGAGAGCGAAACTTTTTAGCGTAGTGACAGGGTCAAGGCTTGCTGCCGATGGATTGTCTTTTGACAGACAGCTGCCTGCCCTCTGCACCTCTCTCCCTCGCTGATAAAATAATAGTTGAGAGCGACGTGCACCGACAGCCGGGAGGGATTGGAGTCTCCGCGAGCTGCAATTCAAAGAGCGCCGCCATTTATCAGTGTCACAGCAGACAACCCGCGTTTAGCCAAACACACGTGCGTGCTCGCACACCTAAACAACATATTGGTGTGTTCAGTTTTAATTCAAGGAAGCACAAATAAACACACTGTCGCTATGTTGTATATGCTTACACGGATTTAAAGAGGGAATTAGCTGTGCGCACACAAAACACAGACATTTGAATAAATGTGATTACCAGAGGAAGCATGCAAACAAGCTTGGTCGTGGTGAAGAATATATCCTTCACACATACAAATGTTATTCCAAGAACTGGGTGTATATTATACAGCCGACGCACATTTAGAATCTCAAACATTACACGACACAGACAAGCGTACTATGGAGATTGATGTGCAAGCTCCCACACAAACAGGTGAAACTATAATCTCAGTGCCTTATTAAATAGACTGCCATTGCGGTCGTACCATCACCGAAGGTGATTTTGCCTGGAATACAGTAGCAGTATGAACCAGCGGTCCATGCATAAATGCAATGTAAATCTATCTCCCAGTGCGGGTGACCTCATATGGACGTGTGGGGCCCCAGGAAGGAAGTATTTGCTCAGTGTCTTTGACAGCTCAATCCAGTCTGGCCCACTGCTGTTTTTGTCTTTCACCCCCTCCTCCACCACTGGCCCTAGGGGCTGACAGCACTTGCTATAACAGTGAAAAGTGCAGGAAAGCCCCCACTTTGTCACGCCAGGGTGGCACACGCTCCTTTGGTACCCTCTCTGACACCTGGAGCACGCAGGACTGAGGGACGCTTGGTACCGAATAGTGTGGGACAGATATGATATGCTGCAGAAGTATCATACAGTATATATACATGTACATGCATACATGTGATCTGGATATTCTCTTACATAGACGTTTCAAAGGAATAAAGAGCAGCATGGCAGATAGAAAAGCGACAAAATTCAATTTTGTTAAAAAATTCTCTGTTTTTATTTCAAACAATGTTCTGTCATGTACTGGTTTACTATAGGAGAAGGTTATCTATACAATATAGGTAATGTGTTAAGCATTAGACTAGGGTTAAGTTAGGTTATAGGATAAGATATAGATAATCAGTTAGTCATTAGGCTATGGTTAAGTTAGGATAAGATAATGGGTTAGGCATTAGGTTATGGTTAACTTAGGATAAGATAATAAGTTACGCATTAGGCTATGGTTAAGTTAACATAAGATAATGGGTTAGGCATTAAGCAATGGTTAAATTAGGATAAAATAATGGGTTAGACATTAGGCTATGGTCAAGTTAGGATAAGATATTGGGTTAGGCATTAGGCTATGGTCAAGTTAGGATAAGATATTGGGTTAGGCATTAGGCTATGGTTAAGTTAGGATAATATAATGGGTTAGGCATTAGGTCATAGTTAAGTTAAGATAAGATAATGGGTTAGGCATAAGGCTATGGTTAAGTTAGCATAAGATTATGGGTTAGGCATTAAGCAATGGTTAAATTAGGATAAAATAATGGGTTAGACATTAGGCTATGGTCAAGTTAGGATAAGATATTGGGTTAGGCATTAGGCTATGGTTAAGTTAGGATAAGATAATGGGTTAGGCATTAGGTCATAGTTAAGATAAGATAATGGGTTAGGCATAAGGCTATGGTTAAGTTAGCATAAGATAATGGGTTACGCATTAGGCTATGGTTAAGTTAGCATAAGATAATGGGTTAGGCATTAAGCAATGGTTAAATTAGAATAAGATAATGGGTTAGGCATTAGGCTATGGTTAAATTAGAATAATATAATGGGTTAGGCATTAAGCAATGGTTAAATTAGAATAAGATAATGGGTTAGGCATTAAGCAATGGTTAAATTAGAATAAGATAATGGGTTAGGCATTAGGCTATGGTTAAATTAGAATAAGATAATGGGTTAGGCATTAGGCTATGATTTAGTTAGGATAAGATAATTGGTTAGGTATTAGGCTATGGTTAAATTAGGAAAATATTATGGGTTAGGCATTAGGCTATGGCTAAGTTAGGATAAGATAATTGGTTAGGCATTAGGCTATGGTTTAAGTTAGGATAAGATAATTGGTTAGGCATTAGGCTATGGATTAATTTAGGAAAATATTATGGGTTAGGCATTAGGCTATGGTTAAATTAAGATAAGATAATGGGTTAGGCATTAAGATATGGTTAAGTTAGGATAAGATAATGGGTTAGGCATTAAGAAATGGTTAAATGTAGTTAGGATGAGAGTGAGATATAAATTTAGGTTAGACCTAGACCTGACATCCCCATATAAAACATGCTTTTACAATTCTACAAATAGTACAACAGAATGGCTGTGTCCAAATCAGGTCTACATACAGGGAATTCAGAGATTATTTTGCAGTCATTATATAAACAACACTGTTTTAGTTTTAAACACAAAGACATGAGTCTCCTGCATCTGACAACGCAACCAACCCCTCCCTCACCTGAAATCTTAGAATGTCATCCACAGCTCAGTTCCCAGACCCTCCCTGAAGTTCCCTCAACCCCGTCCACAGTTTATAACCTGTTTTCAGTTAAAGTCAGTTGCTGTAGCAAATTGGGGCAACTTGTGTTTTTGCTGCGCTATACTGTATAAACAGTGTGACAAAATGTTGCATTGTCCCTTTCAAGTAACCTACAGGAATTCTGTATAATAGTAGTATTCTGTATACTATTATGTAGGATGCAGAAGTCCTGTCCAGTGTACTCCAGCAATAAAGGCAACTAAGCCAAATAATGTTGGCAACAAAAAACATTACACTATTTTCATGTCATCCACTACACTGTTAATTTGTCTTATTCTTAGTTAAAGGGCACAGTTTAGGTAGGTTAGTATAGTCACAATAAATGGGGGGCGGGGTACATGCCCTCATTATACCCTACACTAATGCCCACTGAGATACTCTCATTGAGACATTCCCCCGTGGCAAGCCTCCCTCTGTGCAGTCTGTGCATTCCCCTTGGTCGATTCCATGCCTTAACACAACACAGGGTAATTTGAAGGCAGAGATCAACCGTATTCACTGGCAGCAGTGAAACATGGAGTGGCTTTGATTAGAAGACATGGGAGATGAGAGATTCATCGACACTTCTGTGAGGGCGCTTAATGAGGAATACAGATCCAGGCAGTTCACAGCCTGAGTTAGAGGCCCCTGTTCCAGCATTTAGCTGCTTTATCGGCAGGTCTCTGTCCTTAACGCAGGCGGGAACTCCTGTATGGACACACTTGCTAGAAAGACGTGGCAGTGTCGCATTCACTCAATGTGATTTCTGGGGCTCTGTTCAGGAAACCAGGTCCAATTGGGAATCGCTTATGAAGTGTCTGGCGATAACAAGTAAGCCTGAGACTTCTATCAGGGGGGCTGACAGATTCGTGCTTGAAGCCAGAATCCAAATGCAAACCCTTTGTCGCTTGGTGTGGATGCAGTTGCCAGTAGAGATGGTTGGCTGGAGAAACTCTTTGTACTTGTCGGTGACATGAGGTAAAACGAGAATAGCTCTAAGGATAAAGTGACGGTGTCCATCAGGAAGCAAAAAGAGAGTTGTGTATATTGGTAAGAAACAGAAAACCATGGTAAATGTCAACAAAAGAAAAGGAATTGGTGAGGAGATTTATTGAATTTGTGACTTCGGCAAGAGAGAAGGGAGACTAGAGTTGGCTGGATGGGAATATATGAAAGAGGAAGATCGGAGCAATGGGAAAAGATGTGAGACTAGAAAAATGTTGCATCACAGCTGGATGTCAACTTTTGATGAGACCGTGTGAAAATTGGTTGAAAGATGGCGGTCAAGCGTGAGCTTGCTTGGAATAGGTAACTGTATATATAAAGTGCCTGTGAGAAGTGTTTAGTCAGCTTTAGCAGAGACTTTAACATCCTGTAAAAGCTATAATCTCAGGGGATTTACTTTCTTACTCTGGGAAAATAAGAGACTTTCGTTGTTAAATAAGATTTCACACGCTTATTTTAACACATTACCCTATCACATTACACTTTTACTCTTAATCTCCCCTTTAAATAATGGCGGATGTACAACAGCCAACCAAAAAAAACTGCCATTGTAATCCTTTTCCAGAGTGTCAAAGACATACATTTGCCTATGTGAGAGGATGGGAAAGTAGTATAGTGATGAGACTAGTCTAGGTCAGAGTGTTTCAGGCCATGGTTATAGTGTTATAGAACAGGACAACATTCCATAAGTGGCTAACTGGGGTATCATTTAGGAATGCTCAAGTCTCACCCCATCTAATTACGTACTTCTAATTAGCTTGCGGCCAGAATCCAGTAAATGCCTAATTGTCTATTGACATTATGCAATGAACTGAAACAAAATCCTCAATCTCAGTTACCGTATCGCCTCAACAGCAGGAAAAATACAGACGAGTGAAAGTGGCAGGCTCTGAGCTCTGAAGTGCACTCGCAGACAAACTGACGAGCCGGCGAGAGGGTGTGTGCCATTCAATATTCGGTATTCCAATCATGACTTTTCAAAGTCAGCCTAGATGTGAAAGACGTCGGCCTGACAGAGTTGGAGCAAAATTCTTTTTCATGTACGTCTCTCCTGGTGCCTCCAGAGCTGTCTGCTGCGTCCTGTCTTTGGCTGCTTTCGTGTTTGTCTTTGACATTAAAATTCAACATCACAGGAGCCTTTATTGATGTGAAATATTGTTGCCATATAGAATGCTGACAAGTTTGACATTAGTCATTATGCCAATAGGGAGCAACCAACAATTACCAGCAACAATCTACGACTCAAAATAAATGATTACAAATATTAATCGCAGGATTCCAAATTAGCACATGCCTACTAATAATAACCAACAATTAGCACTGTAACTAATACAGTGTATACTTCCATACTCACGTGCAATTCCATCCTTTACCTCTGTGTTTCTCAAATGGTGGTGGTAGACTACTGAACATCACGGTATGATATAGAACATTTTGAAAATAACAATAACAGTCTTATTAGAATAATATTGACGAAACAAAAATGTTCATTACCCATGAAATAGGCAATTACATTTTTAAGCTATTAAAAAGGTTGTACTTTCCCTTTAGTTTTATGAAGAAATAGTTCATGCAATATATCTGCATTTGAGCCTTTAAAATGTAATACTAAAATGTAATGCTATAATGGGTAGGTAATCAATTTGGACTTCTAGAAAAAGAGAAAGTATTTAGTAGCATCAGTCACTTTGCAGACAGCTATGTTTAATCAAAGGGGAACCTTTATTAGTCTCTAATTGAAGTTTTTCTTGATTATCAATTCTATGTTGACAGTTGATTGATTATTGTGCAATTGTACAAAATGAATTGCTCTTCCATCACATGGCTAGGAAATGTGATAATACACATGCAGTTGATGCAGGTGTGTTCAGAAACAAAAGCCTGTTCCCGACTTCCAAAGTGTCATTCTGTTTGCAGCATATACACTTGGGTTTTCACAGCAATAACATGATTACTATTCATCTGGAAACACTGCATTGTCTGAATACCAGGGCCTGTGTGTTCTCATCCATATAGTATGTGGGATTTAATAAGAGATGATATACTGTCTGCCCCTTATTTAATTTCCCATTTGTTTACCAAATCCACATAACAGATGATGTATACAAAAACACCTGGAATACACCACATATGGTCAACAATATAAGATCGGACATTGGCAACAGAAAAACCTTTGTATTTTAAGAGGTAGTGTGTGTATATATATAAGTTACATATAATCATCACATGATTATAAGTTAAAACATCTAATATGTATACAGCAGAATGAGTATTTCACCTCTGAGAGCCCTGAAATACCTGTTTGAGAGCAAAGCCAATGGTGTGTAGAAATATGCACTAAAATATACTGAGCTCTTATTAAATTCCATTAAAGTTCAACAACCTTTAGAAAATTCTATGAGCTCCACCAAAGCAAGTGGATCGTGTGCATCGCTACAGTGTATACCGTTTGGAACATGGCTGCGTCATTTCACTTTTTTCCTCCTTGCTATTGATTGGATCTTGACCCAAGCCCACAGTCCATAAACCCAGAGGCATTCAGTGAAAATTGTTCAGCCAACTTGAAAAATGTGCAATTTGCTGACAACCTTGCAGTCTTTTCCCACCAACCACTATAAACATATAGGAGGAAAATTACTTCACACATTTGGCAGCAGCAGGACATGAGAAAGCATCAAGGGATTTCACAATGTAGCCCAGTCCTCAAAAGAAACTTCTTCTAGGCAAATATGATGAGTAATCACAAACTCTAAGAAGACAAAAAGAAATGTTTTACACATTTGTTCAGTCAAATTTGTTTTTAAAACTACAAACTTTAAGTATTCAAAAAATCTGTCAGATCTTTCTACTCTTTGTAGTTTTGGTTTATAGTGAAAGTACTCAGCAAGACTATAGCTATTTTGCAAGACTATCGCCTCAAGCATGTGTTGCCGCTATTCACATTGCCGTGCTGAATAATTAAAGTGTGTGGGTGTGTGTGTGTGAGTGGGGAAGGGGGGTTACTTTTGGAAGATATGATTCTTGATGAACAAACGTCATTCATAATAATTAACCGCTGGCTGCTGTTTAAGAGGATTTGTGCCTATAAACTTGCACTGATTCTTGTTTTTCTTGTGACTGAAAACCTGGCGAAATAACAAAGTGTACAGTACCAATCTCATGTTTGCACATCAGTGAAATTACATCTCAGACTCCATGTCAAAGCTAGGCAAAACCTGTTAGTTTAATATCCCCTTTTAGGAAGCATCAAATGTCAGAATTGCTTTTCCAAACTGGAACAACTGCCAAACAGTTCTTTTAAGGTTACCTTAAAAAAACGCGAAATGCAGTAGACGTATACGGGTTCAGTCGCTTTTCAACCGACTTAATATTTCACTAGGGCAACAAACAATAATAAGACAGAGGCTCCTTGACAGCCCAATTGACTTGCGGCAAAAGAACGAGTGGCCTGCTCCGGCAAAGATAAAAGTAACCACCGCTTTTCTCTCAATCGCGTCGCTTCTCTGTCTCTGTCCATGCCTTTTGTGAGGAGACTGAGTGACAGCGCAGTGTCATCAGAGTGGCAAAATATTGCCCGGATACAGAGGCAAGTTTCTTATGACAGTGCATTATTAATTCATCCGTCTAGTTATGAATCGTATTGTGAAGACTTTCCCTGCTGGGCATGTATGTATGT
The DNA here is from genome assembly GCA_025399935.1 of Amblyopsis rosae. NCBI lineage: Eukaryota > Metazoa > Chordata > Actinopteri > Percopsiformes > Amblyopsidae > Amblyopsis > Amblyopsis rosae. The sequence goes on along the minus strand of JAODTR010035405.1, from coordinate 9,918 downwards.
GTATGTGTGTGTGTGTGTGTGTGTGCACAAAGCAACTGCTGATATCACTCTGAGCCAGAACAGCAGGCACACAATACAACACAAAAACCGCAGCCTTGGAGAATCCAGCGGGGATAATATTGCTGTAGGTGTTTCTCATGGTGTTGAATGGCCTTTGTACGTGTGTCTGTCCGTGCGTTGGCTTGCATTAATAAGGGAGTATGTACGTAGCTTCTTTGTACATAATTTCTGTACATCTGTACACAGGTGATACTCTATATCACAGTACTGTCAGCCATCATTGGTAAAATGCCCTACTGTGGTTTTGGCAGACACGGGTGTCTTGTGTGGCGGTGTGTAAGGCTGTGCAGCTGTCATTTAGCCCACAGCAGTGCCGGTTGGTCACTCGGTAGATGAAGGGAACTGACAAGTTCTTTTTGGCGGGAAATACGGGATCCATGCTGCCATCGCCATACCTCCGTACAAAGGTAATGTGTGATGAGACAACAGATACATTCTGTATAGCTCAGAAATCTGCTCTGAACACTGAAGGTCTATGGGAGCCTATATTGTACCTCTACTGAACAACACCCACACACAGTGGGGCCTGTGGTTTATTCTACCATTATTAAAATTGATTACCAATATGAATTTGCCTTTAATAAATAGCTTTTTACCGCCACTCCTCGCAGTAATAATTACTGCAAACACTAAAGGCACACGCAATTCAAAATACCCTCAAGGTTTGAAAATGCACACGCAATCGCACCAAGCAAACGGCAGATATTGGAAGCAGGTATGGCAGCTTCATGTCAAAGGAGTTGCCATGGTGACTGGCACCGTACCATGAACCCATGCGTTATTTCTCTCTCTGCCTCTCATGATTTCACCCTCTCCGCAGTGTATATCTCTCTTGTGCACCTATTTTGCTACTAGTTATTTCATCTCATTGGAGAGTGGACAGCTTTGTATATCACCACGGCGACCTGTGTGACCCTGCGAACGTGGCAGTGAGGTGTCCGTCGAGAACGCTCGTAGAGCTGAGATCTATCCAGCCATTATTAGCGTGTCACAGCCGCAGACTCGTATTCACACGGCGAGAGGTCAAAGGAGAGAACCACTAGGCGTTGCGACATTGCGTCGTGTTCCAGTGTTTTCTCCGGGGAAGGGTAATTGGGAGAAAATGGACAAGCGCGAGCTCAGAGCAGATAATCACAGGCTGACAAGAGAAATTAGCATGTTCAGTAGCAGGGCGGCGTGTCACCACGCGCAAATGTCACACCGCTTTCTGCTTCGTCTTGCTTTTACACGCAGAGGTCATCCAGAGGTACAGTGCTAATTACTTTGCCATGGACGTTTTGACTCTGTGATGGTGTGATGTTTTCTTTTAGACCTCCCTCCCCTCCTCCCCTCATCACCCCCCCCCCTCCCCCCATCTCTCCAGGAGATTACAGCTGGCCTGGCTTTCTCTCTATACCCTCGCAATGTAACAAAGCCCCCCTGGTCTCCTTGCTAGCCCCGGCCATGACGTTTTAAGCCCCCAATCTTTTTACGGAAAGCATCTCTGTTCTGTCACTGTATTCATACAGGCCCTGTCATTTATTCTGTTTGCATGATCTCCTACCCTACTCGTTAACATAGTCCATTAGCGCTGAGCAGCTAGGAAAGGCTAGAGCAGCGACACAGTGTAATTGGTTAAAATGTCAGCCATATTCTGTCTGCCATGTGAGCCCTTGATAAAGGCGAGGGAGCACTGAAAATAGGAGCTATCGTTTGTAATGGGAGTCTAGCAGAGCAGCTTGCGCGATGACTCAATGGGTTCTTTGTCTTGCTGAGCTTCAATACACCGGGAGCACAGTGTCACACGCGCACGCACTGACACACACATACACGCACACACACGCACACACACACACACACACACACACACTGTGGCATTCAGCTGGGAAAAATAATCACGCACATATACGCACACACACACCTGTGTGACTGCAGGTGGGGCACACATGTAGACAGGTGTAACAAATCTACATTTGATGCGTTGTGCACACGCACACACACACACACACACACACACACACACACTATTATACATGTCTCTTTGTTGCCATGTCAAATTAACTCAGCTCACATTATCTCTTTCTTCTTTGAAAGAATGGTGCATTTTGCAATAAAAACAAAGGACGGATTGAAACAGGAAATAGTGGAAGGGTGGATGTATTCTGAAACAGTATGCGAATGGAAAACTTCACTCTGTATAGACAACACAGTGTGAACCAATATCTCCATTGAGGGGAGTGTTTCATTGTAAAGCTCACCAATTGAGCTTTACATCTTCACTGCATATATTGCAGTTGTGATGTTTCAAAATGGGGTTGTGTTTCAACACCAACAACTGTGGCGCTTTGAAAGGCTGCCTGGAGGATTAACGTCAGCTCTACTCAAAGAATACAGCCACATGGTGAGGTTCTATTATCTACGGCGTCATGTAATACAATGAGCGCATATATTTTTAGTATTTAGGCCCCAGCAAGCCTCAATTCCTTCACCCCAACAGTGTTGGTAACACGCTCATGCCCAGTAAGAGTATTTGGAATCAATTTTATTACACTACACTGCTTTTATAAAACTTACCCTGCCTGAACTTTTTTCTAAAGTCAAAATAGCTTTGATGAAATACATACAGTATAACAGCTAGCAGAAATTAACTTTTGTAAAACCCCCCACCAAGTAGCTTCTGGACTTCAATATTATCTCCTTATGATGATGTTTGTGAACCGGACCAGGGTAAATATTAGACTACCATTTCATGTATTTACATTGCTCCTCAAAAGCATACTTATTTCTAGCAGATTACTGTCTCAACTGGTAGTATGTATTGTGAAGTCATGCCAGTTTACAGAATCATATTTCTGTAGTATGTTTTGGATTGAAAAGTGAGATATACAGTGGACTGCACCATCAATGTTTACAATGTGTAATAACCACCAGTTATTCTGTATAGTACAGCAACAAAAACACATAATTTCAGCTCTCTAGCCCAGGCTCAATGACCCTGCAGTGACATCACATCCCATCCCAAGAAACCATCTACAGATGACATTAAGCTCTTCACGGTACTCTAACTGAACATCATTATTTTAGCTGCTTCCTCTATAGGGCAAAGCACTGCCATGCCGGAACATTCAAATTAAACTCTACAACAACAAACCAGAATAACTTCAACTTAAAATGTATGCTGCCAGTACTGCTTTAAAGTTATGGTGTGACATTGCAATAGCAAACAATATTTTGTAAATATTTTAAGTCCAATTTGGAAGAAAATTTTTATATTCCATGTATACAATATATGCATAATACATAATAGAGAAGTATGAACTCCAATAAAACGGTAAACAGCTTAGAAGAAGTAATTTGAACAGTCACCACCACTGTATTTATACAGTATATGAGGATTAATAAGGACATACATGTAGTGTTGTAGAGTGCTCATTTTAACTCCACTCAGCCTCTCTGGCTGTACACAATATGTTTTGGCAAATCTGAAGAGTGTACTGTAAGTAATCTTATTCAAATAATGTTCTTAAAGGACACCCCTTCACAGCCTAGTTAAATTAGGGTTAAAACACCCTTATTAGAAGTGTTTATCCCTTAAAATACCCAACCATTTTCTGTTGGGAGTGTGACAGTGGTACACTTACTTTCTGTCAGCTTTGATTGGCAGATGGTCAGATAACCCTTTGTCCTGTGTTCCCCACAGCTGTCAATCAAGATGACCATTTCGCTCCTTTTAAATACAAGGTGCATTTAAAAGGAGCCAGAGAGAAAGAAAGAAAGAGAGAGAGAGAGAGAGAGAGAGAGAGAGAGAGAGAGAGAGAGAGAGAGAGAGAGATAAGCAAGCTCTCAGTGCAGATGACAACTGGATCCAATTGAAGTCCAGCTAGCAGGACAAACCCCATTCAAAGCCTGGTTCAGCATTTCTGATCATTAATCTAATGCACAGTCTTAGGGACGCATCTCCAGCCCCAATTGTGTCCATTCATCAATTAGTGTTTATTGACTTGTGTAGTCTCTTGCGTAGAGATAATCATGTTTCCCCTATGCTTCCAATTTACTCTATGCTGATTTGACAGTTGCTATATGCTGAGAAAGGCTAACGGCCACATCCGCTGTACATATTACGCTCGTTTTGTAAGCATTGTTCTCTCAGGATATGTATAGTTTGAAGCCTCTTAGCGGCCGTGCTGCATTCAGAATTTGCGTTAAAAAGGAATTAATAGATGTTTGAACACGGGCGTGTTTAACACCCTCCTGTGTTTTGTTCCACACTGACTTGGAACAAAACTAAAGTAGAAAGCACAATGAATCAAAATTACAACCCACAGTGGGGTGTGGGACAAGCACACCTCCAAACATAATTACCTTCTGTATAGGTACAGTAGTATCAGTGTTGCATATCATTTCCAAATATAATATTTGGAAATAATAATTTTTCATTGCTTTAAAATTATTTTTTCTAATGTTGACAATAACATGAATGTGTATGTATGGTTTTCAGCACCTGTAAACTACCCTGTTTTTGTTACAGGCAATTCCATCTGCTAGTGCTCCATCACCTGTAACCTGCCCAGCAGAGTGTCAGGCGTTTCCCCCAGGATACGACTAACATTATTTAACTGGAAGACCTGCATTTGAATGCAAATGAATAGGCACGCACGGCACTACCTTTGCGGAAGTAGCCCCCTTCATCAAACTCTAATGGCAGGATTGTAAGAAAGCCACACAGGATTATGTAAACAATGAGTGGAGGTGCGATGAGGTGGCAGAGCGCAAAGGAAATAATCGCCCACAATGATTACTGTTGGTGTATTTACAGTAAGTGTGTGTGTGTTTGTTTGATAGTGTGGGCACATACTGTACTGTATGTCCATGTTGTATATTATCCTATGCGCTTATTTGCTTGTGTATACTGTACACACGTGCAGATGTGCCTGTACAGTACATACTGTACACGTATGTACTGCATACAGTATGTGATGCCAGCGTGTGTGAGGCGTGAGTATGCATTAATACAGATGAAACTCTGCTTGTACACTATTGCATTTGTGTGTGCGTGTGTGCGTGTGTGTGTGTGTGTGTGTGCGCGCGCATGTGTGTGCGTGTGTAATAACAGCGGAGAGCGACAGAGTGATAAATCGACCGCGCACGGCCGGATGGGCCTCTGGGGAAAGAGACGGCAGCGTCCTATTGGGCGAGGACAACTTAGAGTAATTGGGTCACTGGTGGTAGGCGCAGAAGCTCCGCCCACCCGTGCCTTTAAGTGCAAGGGGGATGGAGATGAGGGAAAGACAGAAGCAGGGGAACTAGGGGGGGAAAGACAGCTGGGAAGGATTGTTTATTTTCATGAGCCAAAGCGCAAAATAGATTCGGGGGGGTGGGGGGGGGGGGACAACGAATGGAAATAAGCGGAGGGAAATATTTGCAATGTGAGGAATAAATATATATTATTCCCCCATATCTACTGAAAAAGCTACCTCGAATACAGTGAGGGAATGTAAGGCTTTTTCTCACAGCAGAAGCCACCTGCCGCTCCCCTGCCTCCTTATCAGGATGTAGACAATTCTCCAAAGAACTGGCAGCAGTAACCCTCACATAGTGCATCCTCTTTGTGGTCTCCTTCCAGCACAGCTCAGTGGTTAGATCCCATCAAACTGCCCCTTTAATGAACACAAGGAGGTCCAGGAGACAGGTGGGATTCAAAGGAGAGGCCACGGTACGTCGCTGAGGAGAGGAGAGGAGAGGGGACCCAAGAGGCTGTGGAGGATGGGGCCGAGAGACACAGAGAGAATAGGAGAGCGGGCGTGGGTGTCCTTTGCTACCGTGGCAAAGACTGAAAGGTCAGCAGCGTTTGAGTGTTGTGTAAATCTATCATTACGCTGCCGAGAGGCTAACCACATAAGCACTGGCAGCCTTCCCGCTGCTTCTGGAAGCCTCCACGTCCCCTCCACCTCCACTAGGCCACCTGCCTCTGCTTGCATTGTTTTTGTTATGCTTTTACTGTGAGAATGTTATTTCCTCATCAATGCATAATGCTTTATATTGGCTGGTTTTGCTCTAGCCCATTGACATTTGAACAGTTTCATTGATTGAAATGTTTTAAGACAAACATTTAAACAGTAACTACCGCTTAAACACATTATTGCCCATTGTGGCCGTGGCATTTGTTATCATGGGATTTCCAATGGTTGCTTTCAATCCTCATTTTATTTTATATTAAGATACTGAGTATTCATGGCCTGCCATTTAAAGGTACACTTATTTCAACTGATGCATCGCAAACTCCTAATAACTTATGGACTAACTTCAAGACAAATGGCTTATAAACATAAACGTTGTGGCCTAATGTTAAGGATGTGTAAAAAATATAAAATAATATGAGACCGTTTAAAAGGTAGACTACGAATATTGAAAGAAAATAAATGAACACAAGGGAAGTGGAGAGTAAGAGAGAGAAACATGATATCCATTATTGAGACAAGACAACACTTAATAGCAGTGACACATGTAGAAGAAGCCATGTTTACTAGTTGGTACCGATACACCAACTGTATCTAAAGCCAGGCAGCATACAGTACATACCAGCAGCTATTGCCATTTAAATGTGGCTGAAAACTATTACTTTTAATACAATTCGGTCGTGCGTCAAGTAGTGAAGATTATTCTTTTCAGTTAATAAATAATATACAATTTGGAGTAAGCATTAGAATTGTAATTCTTTATAGTGGGACTAGAATTGTATTTATAGCACACAACTTGTTGAGCCTCTGTGGCCTTTCAAAAGGCATCAGCTTCCAATCTTGTTTGTATGTGGTTGCACTTATTTAAAAGCCTTAAGATCAACCTCGATTCTTTCAACTGCATGAAAGCACTGATGCATATTCAATTTGTCTTAGAAAGATGGCAATATTATTATTATTATTATTAAGCACTTTTTACGTGGTGGAAAAATAAATCCTTTCATTTCACATTTTTACATTGCAGACATTAAGCTGACACTTTACCAGCATGCCAAATTACACATTTGACAAAAAATTTCAAAAAATGCAGTTTTGGTTGTTAATAATGTAAAAGGCAAGATTCCTGTTGAGGCGGCTTCACAGTAGGTCAAAGGACACCAGTCATATTTGCGGTCAGAAAAAGTATCTACACAGTGTGTCATATTAACCATCAGAATGACGCCAAAATCACCGATGTCTTTCACCTGTATATTTACCACCATCCTAGAATTACTCACCCTGCACCGTTTCTCAATTTTCTACACCGTATACTGTAATCGCTGTCTCTTTAGCTAGTCTGCACCACCCTCTCCCACTTTTTGCCCACATTAAAACTAGAGTCATTGGCAACCGGTTACAACACACTATCACAGCACACACACACTTATGTTTATCTAATAGCACTTTATAGAATAATATGAAGAAAATATGCTGCAGCAAGGATATGTTGATTGTAATGAGCGCCTAGTTGTTTTGCTTGTTATTCATTTCAATTAAAAGTTTCATGAAGCTCAAATTAGATTCATCAGGACATTCTGGAAAGCAATACCCAAAATTATTTGGCATGTTCATACATTTTAAACTTTAGTTGACGATGGCTGTAAAAACTGGAGCTCTGCAGAAATACAGTTGGATTTCAACAAGAAAACTATCCAAGCCTATAGGTTAGCCAGACCGGGCAACTTGATGTCAATTTGGAGTTGTTTTGACATGCACGCTCCTTTTTTGGGGGAAACAAATATTTGATAGCAAACAGTGATTGAACGTGTTTAATCAACATTGCGCCATCAACTAACATCACTGAATCAACATTGAACACTGATGCTCATTAAAAATCAGTTTGCATCCTCCATTAATATTGAAACAATGTTGAAATCATAACAAGAAATAAACATAGCTTCAATGCTATTTTAATCATATGTAATCCTTTAAATCTATGATATTTAACCATATAATCACTATTTATTTAAAAATATTGTGGAAAAATAGGCCTACTGTATGTCCTGCGATGAAGTGGAAGCAAATGGGACTTCATCCTCATCCTGAGGCTCTGACATATTTTGTGAAGAGGCCTGTGTGTTTGAGGAGGTGTCTGGGTGCTCCAAAATATTTCAGAAGTGCCCCTGAATTTGCATTTAAATACAGTATAGAGTCTGAAAAAATGTGTTGCACAATTAAATATAGATGTCATTATGCCCAATTTATCAAACTATTAGAATAGTAAACAAATGTACTATACATCCTCCTTGATTTATTCTACACATTTACACAAAAGACACCCCAAATGTAAGTTAACCAAATAAATAATGTGTAACTTTATCATTATCTTACTATAAGCAACACACATTATGATGATAAAACTGTATACAATTATATCTGATGTAATTTAAGATAGTTGGACAGAAAACGGTATATTGTCATCCTATGTGTAATAACCAGTAGCGAACCATGACTATTTAACCTTGCCCTCTGACCCCGCCTTCCCTCGTCAGGGAAAAAAAGCATCATGTGATTAAAAGCACGCACACATCATGACCTTATCTATAGGCCTATAGGTTAGTTACATATGTAATTATGCATGGTAAATGTGCATGCATCATGACCGCAGAGTTAGTCAATAAAGCCTACAGACTAGGAAACATCAGCCCGAACCTGTCAGGACCATACATTTATATAAATAAAGACGGGTCGGGTCTGGTCGGTGCAGGAAGTATGGCTTTTGGGGAAAAGTCATGACCGGCAGCTGAGTCAGTCAGGATTGGTCCCATTTCAGGTAGACTTTTTTCACCTCTCGTGCATGTTTTGTACTATTCTGAGTAGGAGTATAGCCCTTTGTGAGCTCAGTCAATGGCCTAACCACGGCTAAATAGTTGGCGATAAATCTACGATAATAACTGCAGAATCGCAGGAAAGACAAAGTCTTTAAGATAGTCGGTTCGGGCCATGTGGTAACGACTTCAATTTTCTCTGGGTCTGGGGTGACACCCTCTGCCGAAACAATATGCCCCAGGTACTCAGAAAGTTTCAGCCCCACTTCTCCAAGATGATCCAGGACCTTGAGCAGTCTCGCTTCATGTTCCTCAAGCGTCCTAAAAAGGTTCATATCTCCAACAGCCTTCTCCATTAATCGTTGAAAGGTTGCTGGCGCCCCGGTAATGCCCTGTGGCATCCGCTCAAACTGGAACTACGTGACTCAGTTATAATACCGGCCTGCAGCAGCTCATGTAGATACTTTCGCACATCTTCGATATCTAACCCCACATCCCACTCATCTATGGAGAAAACATGGGATTTCTGGGCCAGTGACATACGTAGTCATTTTTTTCATTGCTCTGACACTGGAAAGTCACCGAAGTTGATCATGCTGACATCAAACTCAGTAGACACAGTTTCTCTAGAAGGGACAGTGGTGACGGAACCAACATGATGCATACATCCAATCACTGTTCCCACGGGTATGGAAGTCTCTTTCACACCCTCATTCTTGATTAACACTCTTTTGATATTTGATATTAACAACACTTTTGATATTTAATGCCCCACTGGGTACTACCATAGGATCAAAAAATACATAAGCAGGAATAACTGCTACTGGGGAATTATCCATCACCAGAACTGGATGCTTTAACTCCACCTGGCACACAGCAAGGGTGTCGTCACCCAGTGGCAAAATCAATGGACCTGGACCTTGCCATCTGACCTGACCTGCCTCATCATAATGCACTGACACAATTACATCCTGGAGTGTCAGTGTATCTTCTTTGGCCCTAACACGAAGGCCTAATGTCCATTCTACATCAATGCTATTGTCAAGTCAAGTCAATTTTATTTATATAGCCCTTAATCACATTGCAGTCTCAAAGGGCTTTACAACCTACATTTC
>JAODTR010035394.1:0-20833 GCA_025399935.1 Amblyopsis rosae | reverse complement strand
CATCAGCCAGAGTAAATTTGTCTAAATGTGAAGGATATGCTACAGGTCAGTGGCTAAATAGAGACCATCCATAATTAAGTTTTGGTGGTGAATAATCTGGCAGCCTCGATGCTCTGGCACCGGTTTACCGTGGTAGACCCTCCGGATGAGCTCCTGAGAGAGCTACCGAAGAAATTCATAGACTTCTTCTTCGGTGGATACCACTGGATAAGACCAGCTGTGCTTTATTTACCATTATTGGAGGGTGGTGATGGACTGATCCACCTTTGCAGCCGCATCATGAGTTTTCAGCTCCAAAACAGGGCAGCGTTTTCTCTGTAAATCAAAACAAGCCTGGACTGACACAGCATGTCTGCTTCTACAACGAGTAGGAATAATGTTATGACAAATTTTTGATCAAACTAGAGGAGGTCAAATTAATAGGAACTACTCCTTTTTAAACATCTGTTGTAAATGCATGGGCTTAAGTCCTTAAAGCAAAAAGGAACATTTATACAATGATTGGGGATGTGTGGAAGAAGCCTCTATTCCACAACCCGCTAATACAAGTCAGAGGTTAGAACACAGACAGCGTAAAGAGGACTTTTACAAGAGCTGGACTCACAAAGCTGGCCGACTTTAGATGCGATGGACCCTGGAAACCTGCCGCCACTTTGATTCAGGAAAGGGATTGCAATTCAGTTTGTCTTATGGAAAAACTACTGATGGAGGTGGTGGGCTCACTCCCAGGGCTCTTCAGAGAGTCATTAGAGGAGGAGGATGGCACTACCCAGCTAGAGAGACCTTTTCTTCCATCAGTGACCGGCTCAGCTGCAACTGGGGAATATGAAGAAGACAGAGAAGCTCTTCTGTCTTTCACAGTGCCAAAACTCACAGCTTTTGAAGAAACCTAAGCAAAGGCCATATAGGTAAAAGTTGTTAACTCTCGTGCCATGGTGGGCGTGAAGGAGTCGAGGTGGTCAGGTGTTTTCACGCCAGGCTCTTCCCCCAGAGGTAGCTGGAGGTCCCTGTACAAGGTTCCCATTGAAAAACGCACGGCGGATCTGCAGTGGAGAATTGTACATGGGGCCGTGGCTACTAACAGACATGTAGCACGTATCAATTCCATGGTAGCTAGCAGTTGTCCTTTTGGTAGTGCTGAGGAAGCACTAGAACACCTTTGGATAAGATGTCCCAGGCTCTGGAACGTGGGTTTTATTACGAAAATGGTTTTTCAGGTTTGGGGAGGTGTTGGAGGAAGGTATTTTTATTTTTGGGCCTAAGTATTGTGCTGCCCAGCGTGCCAAAGTCAGCCTCATCAATTATTTGATTGGCCAGGTAAAAATGAGCATTTGGCTGACAAGGAAACCCAAAATGAAGGGTGTATAGATCCTGAAGAGATGGCTAAGGGCCTGGTGAAAGCGCCTTTCAGGATTTAGTTTTCCTATTATAAAATGGCATCGAAACTTGTACATTTTTGATGTAAGGCGATAATTGTGCTAATAAAGGCTTGGTTGAAGGCCTTTCTCTTCCATCCTACTCTCTCTCTCTTGCTCCTCTCTCATTCTGCCACGTCACTCTCTCTTCCCTCCTATCTCTCTCTTTCATCCATCTCTCTCTCTCCCTCTTTCTTCCATCTCTTTTTCTCTCTCTCCCCTCCCACCTCTCTCTCTTTCATCCATCTCTCTCTCTTTCCCTCTTTCTTCACTCTCGCTCTCCCTCCCCTCTCTTTCATCCATCTCGCTCGCTTTCCCTCTCCCTCCCATCTCTCTCTTCTATCTCTCATGCCCTCTTCCATCTCTCTCTCTCCCATCTCTCTCTCTTTCTTCTATCTCTCTTGCCCTCTTTCTTCCATCTCTCTCTCTCTCTCCCATCTCTCTCTCTGTCTTCCATCTCTCTCCCTCTCATCCATCTCTCTCTCCCTCTCTTTCTCTTTCTCTCTCTCTGCCGTGGCCATTGTCCATTCGGTGTTTCTCCCCTCGCCTCTCTCCTCTTTGTCCTTCGCTCTTTTCACTGCCTATTCTTTCATTTTGTAAACTGGCCCTCCATCTTGCACCTCGCCCCGACATCCTACTCCCCTTGTCCCTCCCCCCTTAGTCTCCCTCATTCCCCTCTGTCTGGCCATACTATGCAAATAGGAATAAAAAGTAATGCCATTACAAGGTGAGCATTCCCCCTACTACACCTCCTTTACCAGGCCAAGAGTATACACCTCCTTTACCAGGCCAAATAAGAAAGTATTCTTAAACAATTTGTATGATTAGATAAAGGCTAAATAAATAAATATAAAATAAAAAGATAACAAATGTGGCCATCTCACATAGACTGCGGTACAATTATAGAGACAGTGCCGCTCCATAGGGTTTGAATGGAGAGCAGTGTAGATGGACTGTTAAGGATATTTCCTGTTGAATGTGACGATTTCCACATTGTCATTTATATTGTTACTGCAAAGAAATACCATGCTGTGTGTGTGTGTGTGTGTGTGTGTGTACTGTGTATATACGGGGTATTTATATATATATATATATATATTACTGTTTGCTGTATATTATACTGTAAGTCTACAGCCCATCCATATTTCTGGAAACACTTGAATGAAGATGAATATTCATGTTATGGCCATTATCAAATTAGAGCTGTTCTAAATAATTAAATACGTTTAGACATATCCATTAATGGCCTATGCTGTGGTGATCTTAAACATGTCATTAACAAAGACTGTGTTTTTAGTGACTATCATCCAGTTTGGGTGCAGATGCCACGTCTCCTGCTCAGATAATGAAGGGCAGAGCGTTGATAGTCTGTGGGTGGAGATGGATGAATATATCTCCTGCTTTTGTGGCAAGGCAAGTGATTGTGGGAAATTAAGAACGCAAAACCCTCAGGCGGTAATTTAGCAAATGCCTTCGAACTGAAATCTGCTATGCTGTGTAGCGCAAATCATCTTGAAAGAAAAATTGAGTCTTTTTTTTTTTTTGTGTCTCGCCGATAGTTGTTGCTTATGAGTTAAATTTCAGCCTCAGTGGTTGACTGCTTTACCAACATTTTGCTTGAGATTTCCTGGTGTTCCTTCTCTATTAGTTTAAAGTTGCAGTCAGGGATAATGCTGGATGAAGCTATTTAAACTGCTCCCTCAGAAGCTCCGCCTTCTTCAATGCCATAGGCTGCTCCCTCAGAAGCTCCGCCTCTTCAATGCCATAGTCTGCGCCCTCAGAAGCGTGTGTCTGTGTGCACCATGTTGTTTACCCATCTACAGAGCCAGGGCTGTGTTGAAACGACCACGTGCACATGCAGGACGTGCACACGCAAGACGGGCATCTAGCAGACCGTGACGACATGCTCTCTGAATTTGACAAAATGTGTATTAGCTTACAATCGCTGACGCCTTCCTTCATCGTTCAACTGACAAAGTTGAACTTGTTTCTGAACTTCTTTGAAGAAAGCCCCATCCCCCCCACCACCCATCCACCCCCCACAACCCAGTACCACGAATGAGGGGTTTGATTTGTGGTCCGCGGTGGGCGAGGGCAGCGGTGAAATGATCCAATAGACTGCTTTGCTGCCTGCTGCTAAGGTCAGGGCAGAAGCAGGTCAGAAGTATTGACGGTGGCCTGCAGCATCGCTGGAGCCCCGGCAACCAGAGGTTACTTCAAAGTAAAAAGACATCGGCTAAACTTTCCGCAGGAGGCCATGACGGCAGCCGCGGTCAGAGTTATCGACGTCGAAGCACTGGGATTATCTTTCTTAACACGTATGCGTGTGTACCGAAGGAAACAAACACACACTACAGATGATTTACTCGCTTGACGAATCGGTGAAGCGTGGCCAATTTGGAGGTGACGGTCCCAGTGTGCCTCTGTCTCTGATTTCAATGGCAATGTACTCTATGTCATGTTTAAGGGCTTAGAGCTCTCTGCTCTGTCTGGCCATCCTGCCAGCGAAACTGAACAATTGAAAATGCTGTACCTATCGAATCGTATAGCGTGTCATGCTTGATGCAATTAGAATGACGTTTATTGTACGAGGGCATTTGCATTTAGAAGGCATTTGACTCGGGCTTGCTACTGAAACTGACTTGGTACTGGACAAAACTACTGTTTATTTCAATGGAGAATAACACACCAAAATATGGCAAGCAGGGAATTCCTGTAGCATTTAGCTAGAAGCTTGCCGCAGGCAGGAGTATGCACACACAGGATCACATACAAGCACACACACACACACACACACACACACACGCTCGCATACAAGCGCGCACGCACACAAACACATACATACATACATACGCACCCACGCTCACATACAAGCACACACACGCTCGCATACTAAAACACACAGAGTATACACACGCGCGCATGCACACACACACACACATGCACACACACACACACACACACACACACACACAGGCAAACAGGACGTGCATCTCAGCTGGGACGAGCAACAGCAGCCTGCTGGGCTGCAGGAATGTGGAGGACGTCCAACATTACAGGCAGGGCTAGTCATTCTCGCTTGGTATCAAAACAAACTCCCTAAGAAGCGTGTTGGTGTTGTTAAAAAGTGTATTAGCCTACAATTAGCTTAGGTGCTGACTGCACCTGTAGTGAACATCTAGCGTGCCTTGCTCATGGACACCATCTTGGTCGGCGGTGTAACTGGCAAATTAAGCAGCTCTTACCTTGATGCTTGTTCCCCGTGCTATCTTACCTGCTTTTCTTATTATGTGTGTGTCCTCTACCCCCCTCTCTCTCACTCTCTCTCTCCCCTCCGTCTCTCTCTCCCCCTCTCTCTCTCTTGCTCTCTCGCTCTCTCTCTCTCTCTCTCTATCCCTCCCCCTCTTTCTCTTTCTCTCTCCCTCTATCTCTCGCTCTCTCTCTCTCTCTCTCTCTCTCTGCTTGTTTCTGTTAGCTGGCGCCCTACATTAGCGGACAAGCTCTTCGTTTTCCTCCTCCTGTCTCCCCCCAACACGCACGCACGCACACACGCACGCACGCGCGCACACACACACACACACACCTATGCCTGCAATTTGCTGTGGAGGATGCGTGCAGGTTGGAGTGGCATATTTTTCTAGCCCCTGCAGAGAGAGAGAGAGAGAGAGAGAGAGAGAGAGAATGGGCAGGTTGTGTTCCTTACAAAAAGAAACCCACATGAAATTCCACATGTAATTACAATTTGATTACGTGTGGTTTTGTAAAGGAATAAACAGACTCCATTAAAAAGGCTCTTACCCGACATGCAATCGAGTCATTAAACGGTGTAACACAAGAAAGGTGCAGACAAATTGCTGGCCTTTCATGAGAGCAGTTGGTGTGCATTAATACATGCTATTTAAGAAACAATGGCTTTTCTTTAGAAGTACATGTTGTGCAGTGAGGAGAGTGCATGTTTATTACGTTGAAATCTGTTTTTAATTACATCAAATTACATTTAAATGGATTTGTAATTTTACTTTGGTTGAATAGAATGAAGCATGTTATTGGAGTTGAAAAACAAACAGTTTGAGTTGTCTGATTGTACATTGTCATCATGGATGGCGAACACAAACATATTTATTTATTAATTTTTGGCTCCAAACTTTTTATTTCCGCTGTGATAATTACGACCAAGCTAAGAGGAGTACCAGAGAGAAAATGCAAGAGAATGCTAATGTTACAGGATCTAATAATGAGGAGACAACATGGCCATTTTACGAGAAAACCTTTTTTATAACATTTAGCCTACATTTTAGGACCAACTCACATGTGCTTATACAACACTGTATGTATTATTCAGTTCTGTTGGCAGTGCACAAACACTTGATTACGTATTTATCGTACCTTCTGCCGCTTTAATAACGGAACTGAAATGGCACTTGTCTATAACGGCGTCAACATCAGAGTGCTCATGTTATACAGTTATATTTTTGACGTTTGCCTGTTCTGTTTATTAAATTATGGGACTTCAGTAGTGGCAGTCAGCAGCATGAACAAACAATGTTTACTATTCGTGGAGATGTTTGCTGTAGAGTGTGTGTAAATGAACTACCCTCAACAGGCACTTGTTTATGTCTGTGATGACGTCCGACTAATTAACCCGACTGTAAAGTTCTATTTATTATATATCGATGAAACGGCCTGTGACTACTAACTTTGTAAATTTTAGGTGATGTGATTGTTTACTTGTGACATCTGAGTTGAAACGGGAGATGTGTTCATCGCTAATCAATGGCTCACTCTTCACTCAGACGTGTGTCTCACCCCCTTGTGTTGACTGGACTGCTGTTTCTCCATTCCTCTGAGTTAGCGCAGTGCATTGGTTCGGCAAAACTCGTGTTATAGAAAGAGCACTGAGCAAATAATTATTGTTATTACAAAGCAGGGCGGGGGGGAAGGTGGGTAGAGCGCTGAGGTTGCTGACAGAAGAGCAGGAATTTAGCCCCAAGCTGCGAACATGAGGCGGAGATCTCTGGCATTCCACTGACGGCAGGCCAGTCACACGACAGTGGGATAGATGAGGTTAGCTGCTAGAATACTGTGTGCGCCGGTTCGTCCAATCAACTGTCTGTAAGTGCCTGCCCTTTTCAAATAGTTTCAATGGCTTCCCAGGTGTACTTGTGACTAACTGGCATGCCAGGTTAGGTGTCAGCCATGCAAGGATCCACCTGACCACCAGGGGCAGTATAGGGTTAGGTGTCTTGCTCAGGGTATTGCCCCCCCACCCCCTCACTGCCACCTTATCTCTGCCCTACAGGACTGCTCTGGACGGTCTGTGGACAGGGCCACATAATGACCCGCTTGGGCGCTGCTTTACGGGAGAGGGAGAGAGATGGGTCGATCTGTCGTGTTCTATAACGTGCTTCCTGTGTTGTGTTACTGCCTGTCTAGCAAATGTGAGTTAAAGTGCAAATGGAGAAAGTAAACGAGAAGGGTGGAAAATAAATATCGACAAACTACGATATCTTAGTGTTAAAGGTGCGCTGTACATGTCTTTTCTTAAACATTAGCATAGCAGCACAAATAGTATTTATATATATGAAGATATGATGGAGAAATGGTGTCCTGAGCAGAGAATGACCAAGATACTCCCTCTGTGCTGTAAGATACACGCTCCTCTGCTCCATAGATGTGGCAGCTACACATGCATGATACTGTAGTGTGTGTGTGTGTGTGTGTGTGTGGCCCACACATAATGAGTTTTTGTCTGAGATGCTGGCTTAGCTTGACATTTAGTGGCAACAAGTTAAGCATATTGCGCTAACATGTAATGTACTGTAATGTAGCGCTAACCTGTAATGTAGTGCTAACATGTAATGTAGTGCTAACCTGTAATGTAGTGCTAACATGTAATGTACTGTAATGTAGTGCCAACATGTAATGTACTGTAATGCAGTGCTACCTGTGATGTACTACTTTAGCTACACAGATTCACACTTTCAACATTAGAATGCCATTGGAGGTTCGAAATGGCTTCAGAGTACAATACTACTAACAGCAGGTGCCGTGGGTTTTGGTCTGTTCCCTGTGTTCTTTGGTTCCCCAGTCCCACTGCCCTCGTGTTGATTGTGTATTGCTTTAAGCTGTCCAATGACGTGCCTTGTTTTCCTGTATTTAGCCTCTGTTCTCTCGTGTGCATCGGTTCGTCACCATGCGTTTGGTTGTGAGATTCATTCCCTTGGAATTTAATCTGTTGTGCGGACCGGTACAATATCAGCCTGACAACATGGCGACCAGGGGAAAACTTGGCACAGGGAAGTGCTCTAAATCAGAGGTCTTAAACAGGCGGTCCAGGACCCCTAGGGGTTCCTCCGAGATACTGCAGGAGGTCCTCCGAATTACTTGATCGTATTTTCTGCCGAAAATCGAAATGTCAGAAAAGAAATATAAGCTAAATATTTTATACCATATGTGATAGGGAATCCCTGTGCCGTGTTTCTATCAGCCAAGGGGTCCGTGGCCAAAAAAACGTTGAAGTTCTCTGCTCTATTATAATAATAATAATAATAATCATCCTAGATACAGACATCCATACAGAATTGGGTTCAGTAAATCCCTTACGTTGCATCCAACTCCTGCCATATAAATATACACATTTTCTAACGGACACAATGGGAAGAATAATGTAGCTGCAGTCAAGTGTGACTCCAGCGTGAGCCTGCGGGTTCTCATTCAGGTCCGACCAATGGAACAACAAAGCTGTGCTCTTTCTCACGGAGTCCCTTTTCTTCACGGCCAGCAGCTTGCATCTGAAGCCTGTTTGAAGCGGGGCGCCCGTTGCCTTAAAGTTGAAACCATTTAAACACGCCAAGCTCTCCTCCGGGGCTGCCGGCGAACGGCGGCCGTTGAAAACGAGGAGCAAAACGAAGCTTGCGCTGTACAGTGCCTCACGCTACTCGTTAATTTATCGCCGTCCTCACCCGAAACAACTTCCTCACCTGCGCTTGTTTGTGCGAACAAATAAATCAGCTAATAATCTCTTCTTTGATACGTTATTAGAATATTGGCACTTTGTTGCTACTGCCCTTAGGCTTCTAGCAAATATTTAGTTAGCCCAGATGACATGCCGCGTTATCATAGCAGAATGTCGGTTGCCTAATGGTGACCGGTTCTGCCATTGACAAATGTGCTGATTGTTAAGTCGCTTTCAATAAGAGGTATGCCAAATGCTATACATGTAAATGTAAGCTAACACAGCTCATTTTCTTAATTGGACATTGGGTACTGATAATCCCACTGCTGTGAGCCCAAGGCTATTGTGTTATGTAGTGACCTTCTGGTCCAGCCACAGTTCACAGGCATTTTAGTAGTCTCCTCTCTAGCTAGGAGCAGTTACTCTGTCAGTAACCTTGAGGTTCATTTGCATGGACTTGAATTAAAGAGGGGCTTCAGGCGACCTCTCACCCCATTAATATTTCAAACCGTGCCTTAAAGTGCTCCTTGCGTCTCTGGTAAACAAGGGTTTTTCTTATTTTTTTTTAAGCTTGCTGGCAGGTGTTTTGTGTGCAAAAGCATTAAAGTTGCTTTTGTTGCTGAACCGGAGAAATGTGAGCAGCACACAAATTAGTGTTCTGCCCCCTTTATGGTCTCACCAACTAACTAAGAATTATAATTTGCATGATTGCTTCGCTATATATTGTGTTTGTTTTTTCAGAAAGATTGCTTATAACTTGGTGTAAGGAAAGTAATTGACTTCAAATTATTTTATTTTACGCGCCTATCGTGCATCAATAATAGTACAATAATAATAGTCAGTGTAAACGCAGCTATTTATGCATAGTGTAATGTGGGGTCATATGACGACTCCTGGAGTCGGAACTATGACACACAGGATCTCACTCGGGCTCCTGTGAGCTACCAGCCAGTCTGCAGTGTTGCATTCTGGGAAAACACCGTCGGATCATATCCTGGAGTTAGCGTAATACACTCGAGCAAATATTCATACTTTTTCTTTCACTGGGTGGTTATTCATCGGGGGTTGACTTTGAAGGTGAATAAATAATGTCTGTTGATCGTAGCGGGGTGTAAAGGGACCATCCAATGATTTTAACTGGACGGGAAATCGTTGACGCAGAACACACTGAGGAGCCACGGGGTGGTCTTTAAATGTTTAAACTGCCCTCCGTAGAACCTAATGCGTAATGGAACTCCTAACCCCAGGGCTGGTTTCCTGGACAGGGATTACAGTCATTTTTCAATGGATATGTGCATTGACATTCACTTAATGCCTGTCTGGGGAATCCAGCCTTAAAACAACAGATGAGGAAGATAAACCCAGACATTTGATACAGATAACGTATTCCGCATCTCTCAGAGTTAATGTAATTTGAGTTTCAAGGTGAAGATTAAAGAGGAAATAGAGTACAAAAGTATAATGTTCTATATTAAACATAAATATTTTACCAAAGTGTGCTGTGCCTGTGTCAGATATGCCTAAAAGTCCTTAATGATCTTTCTACCTTCCAGTTTTATTGCTGAACTTGAAAACTAGCACACTCTGCCTTATTCTCAGTCTCTTGACTCAGTTGTAACATTTGAGGCAGTGTCAAGTGATACATATTACCCGGAGAAAGAACCAACGAAAAAACGTTAAAATGCAATTAATCATGGTAAAAGTTTTTAAACTTAGCAAGTAAACATTTTAAAGTTCAGTTTCAGTTTAATTAAATTCACTGTAAGGAAAATATTAAAACAATTCTTGAATGGCTAATATTTTGTTACAAAACACACAATACAGGTTTTGTTTTCAATATGGTTGCGTTGTTATTGCCATTTCCACTCCGTTTCATGCAGAATATTTTAATAATAAAACATAACACCAGAAACATTAGCCAGCCGGCTGAGTATGATGAATACATTGAGAGGAAGGGTAGTCAAGCCTCTCGTGCGGTGAGTGGAAGACGGGGAGGCTCTGAACACATGAGAAGAGATTGAGGCGGGACATTATCCAAGTCTGCGGCTCACAAAATACGTTTGTATTTAGTTGCCCACCGGAAACGGTGCCGGGGAAAATTCCACCGTATCTCCTGGCACTTGCAGAGCGAGCGAGCGAACCGGATAATCCCTTCCTCCTTATTGGTGACTTAACCTGCCTTTGTGTTTGTATAAGCTCTTCCTCGTTTTCACGGCGATGCCCAGAGGGGAGAGGTTGGGAAGGGCGGGGAAGGAGGGGGAGCAGCCGATAGATGGGGACTTTCTGGGTCTGCTAGACCAGCGGAGGAAGACGGTCTATGTGCATCTGTGTCATTAGCTTGCTGATGGCTTCTTGGCCTCACACAGTAAAAATCAAGTCACACACACACACACACACACAGACATGCACACGCATGCTCAGAGACAGAGGCTGCTATCTGGCACTTTGTGTCACATTGAGTTTGAGTGTGTGTGAGTCACAATGCTTTAAATATGTGTCTGCATTACTACCAGTGAAACCGGTGTGCATGACACATGCTTGCTTAACCGTGTGTTTGTGCATGCGCGTGCCTGTGCGTGTGCCTGTGTGTGTGTGTGTGTGTGTGTGTGTGTGTGTGTGTGTGTGTGTGTGTGTGCGTGCGTGCAACGACAGGAAGAGACACAGAGATGACTCTTGACAAGCGACTAATTAGAAATCACAACAAGCTGGAATATTATATATAGAGATATTTGTTTTGGAAGTGACACGTGCACGCACTCACACCCGTGCATTGTCTGCTGAGACAGACGTCATCAACGTGGAACGTGTGTGCGTGTGTGTGTGTGTGTGTGTGTGTTTAGAGCAGTTCTGAACAGGTTTATCAGACTGCACTGATTCTTCAACGTTTTTGCCATGTTTAATTTAAAAGTGCAGCCATTGAGAGATGATATTATAGATATTTATAGATATTGATAGGTTGTAGTTATGGTTGTTAGTTATATTAATATATGTATTTGACATTTGTTTGTGCTCAAATAATTTGGAGGACCCCCTGCAGTACCTCTGAGGACCCCCTAGGGGTCCCGGATCTCCTGTTGAAGACCTCTAGCTGATTACTCCCTTTGTATTTAAATATATTAATATTTTCCAGTAGTTTATCATCTTTTTCTGTAATTGCTATCTGTTAGGTGTGCCAGTCCTGCTACTGGGAAATAACACTGCATGTGTCAAGGCTCTGCCGAGTTATCTATCGTGAAATAATGAACCACTGAATAATGGTGACTGGTGGTGTGCAGTTTCCACAGTGACCAGGTGTGTGTGTGTGTGTGTGTGTAATTTTAATGAAGAGGGACGGACAAACAGTATGTATGGTGAGGTACATGGTCAGCCAGTACTTTAAAGTCTGCTATTGCAAGCTAATTGTAAGCTAATACACTTTTTGTCAAATTCAACCAATATCTCCTCACATTATGTTGGTTTACCGTTCTCTGTGCGTGTTGAAAAGAGAACCTTCTACACCGCCCTGGCTCCGTAAAAACAAAGTGGCGAACAGCGCTTGTATCAACAAAGCCGTAGTACTACGCTTTGCTTCACAACGCATTTCTCCTTGTGAGGCAGAGGTTAAAAGTTAGCAAGAATGACTGCCTTTAAACACGTGCTGTTAGTTTAAAGGCCACGCCAGTCATGCCAGTGGAGCGGCCATTCATTTAGAGACTTGTTTCTGCTCTTTATCTCTATCAGAGGGGGGGAAGTGTGAGGATTACACGTGACCCTGCACTGCCACACACACACACACAAACACAAGCACGCACGCACGCACACACGCACACATGCACACTCAATGGAGCGTCGGCCACTGTGAGGATCCAACATGGAGGGGTGTAATGCGTGGCTGCCTCTTAACAGGGGATCTCATGGCTATTGGAGACCCAGTAATAACAAGAGCCCAGAGCAACACATGTTGGGGGGGGGGGTGGGGGGGGGCTTTGGGTAGACATGGGCACTGTGCATCACTGCCTGCAACTCCCCACCCCCACACTCTATCTCCTATCCCTCCATCTCTCACTCTCTCCTATCCTTCCATCTCTCTCCCATCCTTCCATCCCTCCCAACCTTATACCCCCCATTTCTCCCAACTATACTAATGGAGGACTGTCACTGATTTGGCTCGCAGAGAGGAGGAGGGGAAGGTAGAGAGAAGTTGACAACCGTACATTAGCAGGGGGAAACTTTTCAAAGAGCAGAATACATATATTGTATGTTCTGTTCGGTATAATAATAATATAGCAAAGCTCCTAGCAGAGGACACCAAATGGTTTGAAATCCCTTGGGCCACTTCCCACAATCCATCTGCTGCCCACCAAAATATCTGCAGAAATCAGGAGCAGGGCCCAGTCCAGGAAAAGCCCTTAACGCAGCGGTACTGTCACAGCACGTCTCGCCATGGTTTAAAAGTTATTAATACTTTTAAGTAGCTTTGAGGAAGCCATCACAGTTCCTCATATGGCTCAGATTGACTACCAGTGTGGAGGGTATTTGAGATACATGAGGAAACCCATTAAGGTGAGGTTAGCGATTCTCATCCAATACACGTCTTGTCAAACTCGAGCGAATATCTCCTCACGGTTGGTCCGCTCGCTCTCCGGTCTGTGCGCGTGCTGAAAAGGTTTGGTAACAACTTTTTAGTTATGTAAACATTTGTTTGAGTTAAAACATAATGTTTTTTAGCCACATTGTACAAAACATAATGTCCAAGGTTGTCTGTAGATAATGGTGTTCAGTAGATTCAGTAAAATACTGTTGTGTTGACAAACTGAGGCCAAACTGAAACTGAAACTTCTGGCAGTTGAGTGTCCTTAACAGAGACGTCAGCCAAAGCCGTGGTGTGTGTGTGTGTTTGTGTGTGGGTGCGTGTGTGTGCGTGTGTGTGAGTAGCTGTTGTCACATTCTCACTCACAGTGAAACCCGTTTATTAAACGGCTATTTAGCGCTATGGTGTCCTGTGAGAATAGACGCTAACCTTTCAAATGGACCCATTAATCTATCCCCTGGTGACCTAGTACGATACATGGCTGCTGTGAGAATAAGCAACCAAATATTACTGGTTCATGACAGGTCAGCGTCACTATATAGGCCTAATTTTGTCTATGCTTTATGAGTACTTTTTCTATTGGAACACAGTGTTTTTACAACAAACTAAATATTGGTGCAATTAAAATATTGGCTAAATTGAAAAGATTGTTGTAGGCTTATAACGCTAGAAAATCATATTAATTGTTTTAACAGAGGTTTGGTTTATCTAGCTAGCTAGTTCTGCATGCGCCGGAGGACGTTTTTATCGGTTTCCACGTGAACGCTTTCGTCATGCAGAAGTTGATCTGATGTTTCTTTGGAAACCAACAGCAGCATCCCATTTAATACAGTCGGGTGGGATACATTACACCCCTTACTTTTATCTCTATGTAAGGTAATCTAAACCGTTTTGTTTGTACCCGATACACTAATACACTCGTGTGTGTGTGTGTGTGTGTGTGTGGGGGGGGCTGAAGTTTAAGGAAAGCTTGTGAACGGTAGAGGAGCCATCACTAGGGGCAGCACTTCATCATGTTCATCGGATGAGTGACAGCGAGCTGAATGACAAGGATGGAGGATGAGGATGAGGAAGAGAGAGAGCTCACGACACGTACGAGCGGCGGTGTTGATTTTGTTGTTGCCCCCGGTAACGAGATGAATGAGTGAGACACTGAGAGGGAGGGAGAGAGAGGGAGATGACAATATGGGAGGTGGGGTGCTAATGAGTTAGCAGTGCTCATCTGTGACAAGTCACGTAATCCACACAGGTATGTAGCAAGCAGAGGAGTTAAGACTGAACCTGCACTTGTTTAAGGAGAGGGAGAGACACCAGATATCAGCCTCCACGCCTGAACCATATTTGACACACGCTCCTTAATTGAAAACCATTTCCGGACATTCATCTCTCAACTTTTCCGAAATACTGGTGGATTCATGTCCTCAAACGTTGCCTTTTCTGCAACTTAATGGCCCTTCATGATGGCTAATGGTTTCAATTTCAATAACGCTCGGTAATGGGCTTCACATTTATGCCAGCAGTCATTTTGTAATAGCCGTTATTACGCGTGTCAATTCTGCTGCCTTCGCTTTTTACCTCAGTCAAAAACACAAAAATAGAAAATACATTCTTTGTCTGTCCCTTATTCTCGAGCCCTGCTGGATGCAGCGCTGAGGCCAGAGAACTCGCGGGGGTAAATGTGATTATGTTACACTTAGTATCATTTTATGATGGAGTGCCAATTAGCAATGTAGACAAACTGCGCAAAATCAATTGTGTTCGGCACTTAGGGTTTATTACTTGTGATTAGACTTTGACTGATTTATGTTCCGGAAATACACTCCCAGCATTGGTGTATATAATGGGGAGAAAGGAGGGGGGTGGGGCATTGAAGTTTCATAATACAATAGAAAAGAGAAGAAAAACATCATTGCAATGCTCCTGAGGTGCGTGCATTCATTAACGGCAAACAGGCCTACAGCAATGTTTTAAAATCAGGCTCTTTGTCAAACACGCATTTTTCATAGACACACAAAGTAAGGTGTTTCTTTTGTTCAACTTCTAACAGGGGTAATGGTTAAAATGGCTTTTCATAATTCCACCTCGGCATTGTGAATATATCCGAGTGCAAAGTGATAATGATGAACACTGTGTAGCGCATTTGTGACACGAGGAAAGGAGATAACGCCTACTGTTACTGTAGCTTTTAAACAAATTGTTGCTTTAATCAACTTGGTTCACTGCTGGAATCCAGTCAAAATTAACTTTGTGGCTAACACTGGCATATTTACGCTTTTCCACTGCTGGTGCCAGCTCGACTCTACTCGCCTCTACTCGCTTTACGGAGCTTTTCCAATGCATAGTACCAGCTCTACTCGATTCTACTCACCTTGGCACAGGTCTTTTCCGACTGCATATAGTACCCAGTTGCACTCTGTTGTATCTGGTCCCCATAGCGAAGGCCCTGTTCGAGCCATTCCTGCAGTAGATCGGTAATCATTTTTATTTATTATTTTGGAACATGTCTACTTTGTTGGAATGTCCCTCGATAGTCGTGTGCAGCCAACAGTTCACAGACATCTTGGTCAACCTTCACTTCACGTGAAGTGCCCTGTCCATCTCTCAGTAGATAATGCCGTGGACAACGGAGAATAATCTGCACTTCCTCAACTGATCACGCAATGGTTTTGCGTTATGCAATTTAATATAAGGTAAATAAAAAGTAACAGCTGCTTCAGTAGTTTGCCGTATGTCAGTGTTTTGCGTAATGACACAGTGACAATTTAATCCAATCTGTAGTCTGCAAATATAATATATAAATATTGTGTAAATGAAAACATCGTTTTGGGATATTAGATGTGAGGATGAACGATAAAGCAAAACACACATCTTGTCGATATGTCAATAGAATGATTAGGTTATTAATCTAGTTATGATAAATGTCTAATCAATTATTCCTCGTTGTTTTTGCTAGTTTGCAAAATCCTTGAATAATCCATACATTGGAAGAACTTTGAAACTGGGTGGGGTAGGGGATCAATAGTGTATAATAATGCAGGGTTTTATTGATGCACGCCTGACGATGTGTCTCTATTTTAGTGATGTTAACGGGAGCAAATTAATGATATGACAAATACTTCTCAGAGTTCTTGAAAGTTGAAATGGCCTTGAATGTAATGGCAGAGGCGTGCACTCCTCTGTAAGTACTCACAGAAGTCGAGTTTATCCTTGTTTATGCTAACTATCGTATCCTAAGTCCTAAACAGAATGGTTGACCTATAGACGTATTCATAGATAGACACAGGGAAGAAAATGGCTGCTCGTACTTAGGTCTCTGCTCATTGTCGCAGTGAAGCACGAGATTTTCATCAAAGACGACATCGTTAAAGTGGCTCCTTTGCCGCATGCGCAGTACAAACTTGGAGTTCCCGACCTCAAGCCTTGTGCATGTGCATCGTAGTTAAAATGCAAGAGAATTCTAACACATTTCACCGCATGCCCCGGCTACTGTTGTTGCCGAATTGATTGGCGACAAGGTGGTATAGGCATTCTGCACAGCCATTGTACAAAGTTTGGACAAGACATTTGCGACGAGCAAAGAAGTGAATGGGAGTTAGTACGGTGTCTTCACCTGGAGCCGTACATCTCCCCACCAGTCACACAAATATAGCCTCACTTTCCCAACAACGTGCCTACAGCTAGAGACTAGCGGAGTCTAATGCCTAATGTGTGCATGTTTAACATCTGTTCCGATAAGTTGCAAACACCAGGTGATATTCCATGTAAACAGGTAACCTAACATCTGTAATTTGTCAAATTTAATTTAGAAAAACTACAAAGTTGTAAACCCAGCTTCCGTCTTGGTGTATCTCGGCACGGATTAATATTCTGCGCTCACCTGTTAGGTTCAGGAGAGCATGTGGAGCTCCTAATGGATGTCTGTGCGTGCGTGTGTGTGCGTGTGTGTGCGTGTGTCTGGATGTCTGTGTGTGTGCGTGTATATGTTAGTGTGTGTGTGCGTGTATTCCTAACTGAACCTAGATTGGCAGGTGATGCAAAAAGTGCCTTAAAATGGGATAATATCTCTTGTAAATTGTCATGGCAACCAATTAACCAAAACTAGCCATGCTGTTCAAGATCTCCTGTATCAGTGTCGTATGGTTGCATTCGGACTACTCTATCGATAACATTTTATCCATTACATAAATGCTGTACTGACTTAACCCAACCGACTGGCCCCATAAGATGTGATCTCAGCACATTGTGTTGTGGTCGTTCTGTCTGGATCAGAGGAAGACTCTGAAGACAAAGGTTCAGAGGTCAAGGTTTCGTAGGCTACACAGAGCAGCAGAGGTAACGGGTCAAGTCACAGCGATGGTGTCCCAGGATGAATGCTTAAAGTGTGAACTTTCTGCACAATTCATATCACATCCACACAACACTGCTGACAATATTGCGGCCATGACACCTCTGCCCATTATACTGAATAGAGCGCACACCGTGAGAGAAAACGTTTAATCGCTCTCCATTGACTTTGTATTGCGAGAGACTGCCTCCGTTTACATTTCTGAATGAAATGAACAGTGTCTCCTGTCAACAGAGTGACAGGAGACACCACCACCGACGAGGTAAATAACCCATAACTACGTTTTTATAAGCTGTCGAAACAAAAGACGGGGCTTTGCGGTAGACAAAAAAAGAAACAGGAAAACTTTGTTGTTGTGAGCGGTGTTCGCAGCGTAGTGTGTTCCTCTTTACGGAGCCAGGGCTGTGGGGAAGCAACGGCTTCATTCTATCCAACACACACAGAGAGCAGTGAGGGGGTATTTGGTGAATTGGACAAAGAGTGTATTAGCTTACAATTGGCTCACAACAGCTGACCACCCCACTCCACCGCACCACCTCCCAGTGGGCGTTCTGTCTCTTATAGCTTTCTGAAGCAGACAACACCTCTCCAAACTAACTACGAGTGTGTGACCCGAGACCAGCGCTGCAAGCGCTACTTGTAAAGTCCTGGGATAACACTTTGTAATACTTAATATATAATGCTGTCTATTTTAAGCACTGGCATGGGTTTAATGGAGTGTGTAATTAGTGTGTAATCTGCGTGTGTGCCTGCCTTTGCATAGGTCACGTCTATTAATGTGTTACATTTTTGTACATTTCTGTATGCACGTTGGTGCGTGTGCATGTGAGATCTGCTCTCTGGGCAGACAGACGGCATCTGCTGTTTTAGCAGGAAGTCAGGCAGGAAGTTGGCTGGACAGACACACCGGCTATGTGCACCCTGGGGGGGGTGAAGAGGAGGATGAGCTTTCATGTCATGCCACCAGTACCATGTCTGTCCACACACGCACACATACACACATGCAGAGACACACGCATGCAAACACTATGGGTGCACGATATTGATCAAAAGTGATATTGCGATATTGATCATGAATATTTAAATCAATATCAATATTAATTTCAGTATTTTTGAACACAAAGGTTATGGGAAAATGCATCAAAATATATTCATAACATGACAACTGTCATATTACAACAACAGTAATTCCAAGCTACCGAGGAGGCATTCTTATTGGCCGCTGATGTTTCCACTTCCATCTCTATAATGTCATTAGCTTCCTCAGCCACACATCTTACTCATACAGAACTAAGCCACACAGCCAACTGACGCATCTCTCCACAAAATAAACTCAATATTGCACTTCCTGCAACATTTTCAATGATATTGGGCAACGTGATGTTGCCATAACGATACTGAGTTTATATATACCTGTGCACCCCAAGCAAACAGACACACACACGCACGCGCACACATGCAAATGTAGCGGCCCTCACTTTGCCTTTACTCTGCGTTGTGTTGTTGTGTAAAAGATGACTTCCGCTACTTCACTCCCAAAGACTTTAATTTGCTGCTGCTTCGTCACAGGTTACATGGCAAGAGAACGCATATGCGCAAAGCGGAACAGGTTATCTAACCTGGGCGTGCCTTTGTAAATAAGAATAATTTAAAACTCAACAAAAACAACTCAAACTATATTATTTACATTCCTAAACCGTCACATGACTTCCCCACATGTTTTACGTCAATAGAAATTCAGTAAAATATTTATAATAATTAAAAGAAAACAGGAAGTTGTGTATCAAAATAAAATACCATAAGTTGCACCCAACCCGTTCATAAGAGTCACATAAGAGTCCTCTGCTAACATCCTAATAATACATTCATAATCTAGCGGAACAACATTACCCTGCTACACAAACACTCACATGCAAACTCTTGCGCACGCACGCACACACACACGCAGACACTCGCATGAAAACACATGTACACGCACGCACTCACACACACACACATCGGTTCCAGGCAACCACTCACGACCCTCATTTCTCTCATGCTTGTCTCTCTCTATCCCCCCCCCCCCCCCGCCCCATGCCCTATTTTGAGAGAGTGATGGTGAACAGCCGAGATGCAGTCTGCCAGGAAACACACACACCCACACATGCACGCGCATGCACACACTCACACAGTCAGTGAGGTCGTAGCTGTACACGCACACATGCACACACACAACACTTACTTCAGTCACCCATATATCATCATCGTTTTTTGTTTTTTTTTGGTCGATGGGAAAACGGAACCTTGGTTTCACTAACCTGCCCTCGAGTTTGAGGTGGCAAGATGCCTATTCCCCTACCTGCTCCATGTAGTAATTGTATTTATTGTACCTCGCTTTGGATATAAGTGTCTGCTAAAACACCTAATTGTAATGAGGATGCTGCAATTGTGAACCTCCGGTGCTGAGAAATGAATTGCCAAAATGGAAGTGCCAAAATCTGCAGTTCCTCGAATGGCCACTTGAGGTTGTCTCTAACAGCAAGTCAAGCCCGTAGACCCCCATGTTAAAAGGCACTACCAACTATTGTTTCCTTACAAGATTTTTCAGTGCGAAAACAGTTTATTTACCTTGTTGGTAGTGCATCCTAGCATTAGTCTGGAGAGCTTAGAAATCGTTGTTTCAGGCCGGTAAGAACTGCGAAGAAGAGTGGATTTAACAACAGGCTCTGCTGGTTCACAGGTTCATCCAATCACCTGCCAAGTACTGTTTTGAAAGCTCCTCCCCTTTTATAATGGGTATTTCAATGGATGGCTCCCCAGGTGGACGTGTCTAACAGACATAGATATCTGGCATGCCAGGTTACGTGCATCGTGATTTGTGTGTGTGTGAACTGTAACAGCTCTTAATGTAATGATGGTCATACACTTCAGTGACAGTATGATAGGGCCAATGCCAGGCTGCATGCTATAATATAAGGACAGCAATGTGGCCTCACAGCAAGAAGGTCCCAGGTTCAATCCCCCCGGTTATCCCATCCTTTCTGTGTGGAGTTTGCATGTTCTCCCTGTGTCTGCGTTGGTTTCCTCCGGGTGCTCGGGTTTACCCTACTATCTAAAAACATGTTGGGGTCAACCTCCAGTCAGTGTCATGTGACCAGAGACACTGACTCCAATCTGGAGGTGGTCCCCGGGCGCTGCACAGCGGCTGCTTACTGCTCCCTTGAGGGATGGGTTCAATGCAGAGGATGAATTATGTGACAAAGAAAAGCACCTTTACCTTTATTGACAGCTTACTGTTACTAGCCTTGTGAGATCTAGCGAGTCCATACCATTTCGCCGCCTCCATTGAAAAAGAAACGAAAAGGAAAAAAATTTAGTAGAAAATATTCTTTTTGTGTGTGAGAGATGTATGTTTTGTTGTTGACTAACGGTGTCAGTATCTGAAAGCCCCTATCCTCACAGTAACGACTCCCTCCGGGAGGCCGTCCAGGCTTATCAGGATGCGCGGCGTAGAAGTCGGTCAGCAGAGTGTCGTCGAGGATGAGGTTCCTGGCAATCCACATCCGTTC
>JAODTR010035373.1:0-20834 GCA_025399935.1 Amblyopsis rosae | reverse complement strand
AGGTGTGTTGGAGCAAGGCAACATCTAAAACATGCAGGGCACCGGTCCCCGAGGACCAGGGTTGGGGAACCCTGCCTCAAAGGAAGCTATTGCAAGATAATTGTAAGATAATACATATGTTGTCAAATTCAACAGAAATCTCCTTGCATTTCGCTAGCTTACCGTTCTCTGTGCGTGAAGAAAATGTAATCTGATACTTCTACACAGCCTTGGCTCACAAAATAGGAACATAAACAAAGTGGCGAGAACCACTAATATCCACAAAGCCGTGCTATGCTTTGCGTCACAATGCGTTTCGATATGTGGGGTGGTGCCACGGAAGGATACGGTTTTGATTTGAGCTTGAATTTAGCAAACATTCTCCAGATGACTGACTCGGTCTTTAGGTCATTCTCAAGAATGCTTGCTAAACTTCAACTCAAATCAAAACAAAAACACCTCTCTCTTCAGCGCCATATACCACAGACGCTTTGCCCCACACTTTGGAAACACATTGGGAAGGCTAGGATATTGTTGTGTGTGGTCTGCACCACTTAGTCATGAGTCAGGGCTGTGCAGAAGTAACAAGTTATTAGAAGAGAATAGTAAGCTATTGCGGGTTGTACACGTATTGCGAGTAGATATTTGGTGAATTTGACAAAACATGTATTAGCTTACAATCACTTGCTACACATTTTAATGTCAACCAAATGAAATCAGTAAACAAGTTGAGTGGTAAAAGCTCCTATATGTTGCTGACCACAGTCTATATGCTAAGCAGTAGTACTGTATGGGACATATGATACCGGTGAGAGACTGTCACAAGGCATCCCCATCTTGCAGTAAAACAAAACATCCAAAATCCTGTAGCAGCCATCTGAATAAATTACATGAGTCCTGTGTACGATTTGCCAGGCTACTGGGATTTCATCCGCTCAAAAATAGACGTGAATCAATTGCACGTTAACAATGTACAATGTAGGCTACAATACAGTAGAAGAGTCTGCTAATCCTGATTGAAAGAGAGAGCCTGTTTATGCCACAAAAAACGTATGTGGAAACGTCAAGCAGCCTCCAGGCTGCAGTGTGCCTGGATAATGATGTGCAGAGATATGGCATTGTCTTGTTTTTCCTTACAGTATAAAGAGACAGGGACATCAGTATCAATACGGCGTTTGTCTGTACCTCCGCCTGAATGCGAAATACGGGTAAATGGGTGAGGGGGGGTAGGGGTCAATCCAGTCAACGCGTGCCTGCGTTCACTGCTTCCACCTCTTCTGGTTCAGGTCCTGTTCAACAGCAGCACAGATAAACACAATTACATCGGGGCACAAATCTCCTTTCAGGTAATGCCATGGGGCAAGAAATCAATGGCCCCCTTATCTCGTGTGCTGTCGCCGGACTGGCACAGCAGCGAAGCGTGCGTGCTTCTTTGTAGACACCAAATACCCGCCCCGGCGGTGTCTGGATGAGGGCTGTGCAGTTAACGGCTTTAGACTGCCACAGGCAGCGGTGTCATTCCCGGTCCTTATCCAGCTGGGAAAAAGAATTATCGCTGTCAGGCATACGTGACTGAATCGCATCGGTGGCAATGGGAGAGAGGCCGTCGACGACGGTGAGTGCCGTTGTGCTCGCACAGTGGGTAGGCCTAAGGACGGGTTTGACACGGAGGTGCTCGCCACTTGACAAGCCGTCAACAGCCGTTTCACTCAAGCGCGGCGTACCAGCTGTTCACCGGGAATGTGACTTCCAGTATCGACCGTTATCTGTGCAAAGCTGCCTTTCTCAAGTTACGATCAGAAAAGTCACTTTTGTGTCCCCCTTCAGTAGCCTATCGTATCTAGGCCCTCGGATAAGGACCGCCTCACAGTCAGCCTGTCCCCATTAACTAGATAAAGATCCATAGAGATTAGGCTATGGTTGTTTACACCATGGCTTCCAGCTGTTGCATTTTCTGTTTATGTGCCCCATTAGGTTGCAGTTTTTGCGGAGTCACGATCAGAGGAATGAATGTGTTCAGGGCAACACAAGATGAAGAGTTTTTATATCCAAAATATGTTCAAACTATAACGTCCCCTGTTCCAGCCAATTAAAAGGCAGAGCAGAATGATGTTGCATAGCGTGGCGCAGTTGAGCTTTATGGTAAAGTTGTTTTTTTACCCCCAGTGTTTATATGTGGGAAACTGCATTATTTTGCATAATCTAGGCTCTCTGTTTCATATAATACAGTGCAGTTCTTATTATCACGTGTGCAGAAGACATCTGCTCATTGTCTCAGCTTGTTTTGCAGTACAAAATTCCAAACAATTTAGTTGCATATCTAGCGATGTCGATAATCAATGCCGCTCATAATTTTGCATATTCAGATGAGTAAACCCTCAGAAAGCACCTGAAGTACATCCACTCAACAAGCGAAGCTTGCATTGTGCACCAACAGAAAATAAGCAAAATCCTCAGAAGTGCGTTGATGTAGGACATAGCAGATGTCTGTTCTGATAGGTGTTTTGCAGGAGACGTCATCGCAGCTAACCGACTTGCACTGGCACCAAACATGCGGCTCTGGCAGTACCAAGTGAGTTGAATGTCCACCAGTGATTGGACAACTCACACAGAATAACAACACAGTGTGTTGCGTTCAGTGTGTGCTCCAGCTTTTTACATTGTGGTCATTCTGACACTGAACATGATGCAGTGCCTTAGACAAGGGTAAAGCAATGGTCATTTTAACCTTCAATTCATTTGGGCTGCTCCCTGCTAAAAAGTCCAGCATTGCTGGTCACCAGCATAAAGTATGTTTTGCAAGCTGGAACCATTCCATATAAGCATGGAATGCTGGTTTGCTGGTATACCAGATAGACCAGCAATAACCAGTATGAACCATCCTGGACCAGCACTAACCAGTATGAACCAGCCTGGACCAGCACTACCCCAGCACTAACCAGTATGAACCAGCCTGGACCAGCACTACCCCAGCACTAATCAGTATGAACCAGCCTGGTTTAAATTTGATTTTTTAGCAGGGCTATGGGGCCAATCCAACCCAAATCCAGCCAAATCCAGAATGTTACACTGACTGAAATAATAATTTAATTATTATTGACCAATCAGTTATCATAGCAAACCTATAAGGCGGGTTGAAAATCCAGCAAATATAATATTGAGCATATTAGAATTAAATGGATGCTTGGTGGACGCTATAATGAATCCAAAGCGATTCACAATGAGAACAATTACAAGGAGCAGAAAGGGGCTTAGGCATCTTGCCTAGAGATGTTTACAAGTAGGCCAACTTTTGAATTCCTTTGGCAGAGGAGGTCTGTCAATAAATGGGGAGAATGGAAATGGGCTTACAGTACAATGCAACATAGCCAGAGAAGAGAATACACAAGTGTATTCACGTTATCAGGCTCAAATGAAAGATTGAAAGTTTATTAGGATCTTTTGTTAGCACGCTAACACATACAAATACACAAACATACAGTGATGCTCTCCGTCACACATGCGCATACAGTATATCCACATAAATAAAGTAAAATTCAAGTAACCTTTATTATAACTCAATAAACTCAAATGTCATTGAAGGCAAGTATTCTCTTTAGATTCTCTTTAAATAATCAATGATTGACATCTCTGCTGGATATTGTCTGTATCAATTTACTTTTGTAACCTATTAGAAGAAATATTCTCATGAAATTACACTGCTGAAAATAAAACCATATCATATTACAATTGAGCTCATTTTAACGGCAAGCCTTTTTTTAACGGTCAAGTCCCCAGTGGTATTTGTGAGTCACAGGAAAGCTTTCAAAATCAACATCCGATTTAATAAGGCAGGACCAAGTAAATCCAAGTGAATCTAAACAAACTCTGCCATCAAGACCAGGGATGGATCAGTGGAGAGCAGATTATCGCACCTATCAAGTGGGGGGGGGGGGGGCACTGACGATAGAAATAGAATAACTTTTTTGTAGCTTGAAGATCTTTTATGAAAGGTCACCGATTTCAAGCCCAGTGGTATTGCCCATCAATAGACAATGCCCACTCAACATGGGCTTTTGACTTGTCCTGTGAAAGTGTAAAAGCAAGCAGTTTATGGTTGTGTGCCAAAATGTGTGATCTTCTAATGCCTGGGACAGCTTGCTAGCCCTACCTTTTTACATATGGTAACAATACGTAGAGACATCTCTACTGTACAACATGATATTCCTCGCCCCCATGACCCTAGCCTGGCTCCACCTCACTATTGTTCTCATCTGAATATGTCTGCTCGCATTAGTGTTTTCACAGCCACCCTGCTGGCAGACCAATCAGGGTGGGTTGGTGAGATGACGTTGAAGAAGTCAAGCGTGCTTGGTGGTAGAGCTACTGTAGATGAGGCGATCCATACGATTGGTTCAACCCTGTTACACCAGGCTCTGTTAGAATGCTCTGTATGTTTGAACACAACCGAACAGTTCACACAGTGTTCCATTAAAAGGATGCCTGTGTATGTGCGAGACACTTTTGGGCACCACTGTAGCACTGGAGGGCTTAGCTTTCTTTGCCCTGCAAAGCGTACCTGGCCCGGGTTAAGCCTCAGGTTAGCCCCTGCCTGACTCTCTGGTGCCCCAGAATGTGGTGTGAATAAAAATGGACAATGTGGAAACTAAACCATGTCACTGTAGATGCCTGCTTGTGAGCACTAACAGTGCCACAGCAAGCACATACATAACTATTACAAAAATATATACATGCACCAGGAGTCAACATATTCTAATATTGTTTTAAGATATTCATACACATAAGCTACACCTTGGACTTCCTTGAGTTAAATCACTGCTGTTTTATTATCATTTTTAACAGACTTGAGGGTTTGTATTGGCCTCGGGACTAGTGTCCATCTGGCCAATCCAGATTTAAACATGGATGGCCAGAATTTGAAGGTAGAAGTAAAAAAAACACGGAAAAGCAGAATTATAAACCATTAGATTACATACAGTGGTATTTCGCCCGTACAATGAGAGAAAATAAATCTTTTGGAGCTTTTTTGAGAGCTCACCACAAAAACGTAATTATCATAATTACACAACGCAGGGCTGCCATTATGGTTATCAACTATCTTTTACATTGGTTACAGCATCAATTACTTTCACATTAAAGCCACTACTTCTGATGTCTTTTACGGTTCTGTTTTCATGAACTTTCATTTGGCAAACAGTTGCATAATTGCTTGATATGTGGTATACAGGTATAGTACAGGCCATTCTTGAATTTATATGTTACAATTGCTGTTTATGCAGTTAATTTATGGCGTGAGAAAGTTCCACGACCACATGTTTACAGTATATTAACAATAACTTTCATAAAAAGACGCACTATTGTTTACAATTGGGGCTGGAAAGGTCACATTGCGCTACATGAAGCATACAGTTGCCTATATGAAGAAAAAGGAATATTCCATTCCTTCAAATTCCTTTCTATAAAAGAACAACATATTTGTGCCAGGCGGTGTGACTATTAGTGTATATAAAAATATGAGAAAATAACCTGTTTCACAACAATTAGGAAACTATGACAACTGAACACATCTCAGTTACATAACTATGCTATATAGAGGGTCATGAACCAGCAACATAGATATTTGTAGCTTTGTGATATTAGCTGAGC
Organism: Amblyopsis rosae; assembly: GCA_025399935.1. Lineage (NCBI taxonomy): Eukaryota > Metazoa > Chordata > Actinopteri > Percopsiformes > Amblyopsidae > Amblyopsis > Amblyopsis rosae. The sequence goes on along the minus strand of JAODTR010035373.1, from coordinate 15,209 downwards.
ATGAAGCAAATGCAGAATGGCTTATTGGCTATGTTAAACAACTTAGCTCCTCTTAAACCAGTGCACAGCCACATGCTTCTCACTGGGAAGTATCCATGCAGCCGTTCCTGTTGATTGACACATGCTTACTGACAGCTGTCATGGAAACCGCTAATGCACCAATACGAATGTAAAATGTGTCCTTGGAGTAGAGGAGACAAATTCATTGTTGTCACTTTCAGTCCAATTTTCTCTTAAATAATTTAAACCTGATACATCAGAATGTTCAAAGCATCCAGAGGGCGATATTCTTGGGCAGAGGAGGACACATACTGTACACGGCGTAATAGATGTGTGCACATGTGTTTCGGTATAGTCTTTGTCCAATAGCATGGCTATGACTCACATCCAAGCATGACAGCATTGAAAGCGGTTTCTCTCAACCGCGCTGCATGATGCAAAACATTATTTCTTCTTCCCATGTCGATGTTACATAAATACCCTGCCTATAAGACTGCTTCAGGCATTGACCACACTTCAAACGGCAGCGATGCTCATTGTTAACACTGTGGGTGTTACCAGGGATTTCAGAACATTTGTAATCATTTGTTTTAAAGAGTATTGGACTAATCCAGCAGAAGTGAACAATCACTTCAACTGACGCTTTGACTGAATCAGATATCGAACAGCTGACCAATCTATCAAGTCTAGTCTCGTACAAGCAGTGAACTCCTCAACACTATACCACCAGAAGTGGAGTTCCCACACACAGCTGCACTACGTAGATACATTGAACATGTTGTTTCACAGAGCTCAGGTGGGCTGAGGTGCCGAATCCTAATGGTCATCGTTCCTCGTTGACCGTGGAGGTTCATTTCCTGACCGTAGCCAAGTAGCATGAGGGGGTTCACGCTCCAGATACCGCAGTGCCCGACAGTGCATATTTATATAGGCTACAGCGCATTATATTTAATTGATATGTTTGGTATACTTGAATAAGCTTAAATAATTTCCGGCACGGGTTAGTCATTCTCGAGAATGCTTGCTAACTTTGAGCTCAAATCAAAACAAACTCCCACAGAAGCTCTGCCCCACACATTGAAAATGCATTGCGAAGCCAAGGGCACTGTTGTTGTGTGCGGTGTATGACCCTTAATGTTCCTATTTACGTAGCCTGGGCAAGTACCGGATATTTTTTTAGCAAGTTAGCAAGAGGTGATATTTGGTCAATTGGACGTAACGTACATTATTAGATTGCAATAGCTGACAATACCTTGAAAACTGGCAACAGTTTGTGTAAATTTCTGCAATAGTGTTTATTTGACCTGCATGTTATCTTAGAAAATGGCTGTCTTAAAGGCTACTTTTACTGATCCTGAAACAGTACACGTCTCTTGCTGAGTAATCTGTCCAGTATCTGTCTGGCCAATACTCAAAATTATGAACTAAGGTTTTCTAATCAAATACACAGACAAGGACATTTCTCAATTGTTGATTATAATGAATTGCACTAATGCAGCATCACACTTGGACTATAGGCCAGCGTGAACAATAGTTCACTGCTAATTAAATTCCTAAATAATGCGCTGCCATTATGGACAGCTATACTGTAGCAGAGGGCAGCCAAGCAAACGGCACGCACACAGACAAATACACTGTTCTATCAAATCTGTTGCTTCATCTGCCATGCTGCGGGCTAGATACCTTGCAAATCCTCCTATGTGCGTGACTGCAGCCATAGCAACCAAGTATGTAAGTAACATTGCACAGAGCATGGGACACGCACAGAAATTTCAATAGATAGTTATCATTTATTCTTTTGGAAAATCTTGTCGTACAGTGTGTGAGTTTAATCCTGTTTTCACCGAAGGTGAAAATACAATAAAATTAAGTCTATCCCCTTTGCAGTGCCAGTTTTACAGTACTTGTCTTAAAGGTGTACAGTAGTCAGCTATTTCAAGTGTAAGCTAATAAACCTTTTGTCACCTATATCGTTTACTTTTCTGTGTGCATGCTGATAAAATAGGCTGGCAGTTGTACAAAGCTCTGGCTCCGTAAATAGGAAATTAAACAAAGTGGCGAACACCACTTACAACAACAAAGCCACTTTGTTTCACAATGCATTTCAATGTGTGGGGCGGCAGTGCAGAGGGATAGATATTGTTTTGATTTGAGGTCAAAGTTAGCAAGCCTTCTCACGAATAACTGACCCTGCCTTTAACCACTGCAGAATCCACCAGGTAGAAAATATTAAAATTGCGTTTGCGTGTTTGACTTTTGTGTCTGCCTTAGTATTTCATTGTTGTTTCTACTTCGGGTATGCTATTTGCACACCCACTGTTCTCTATAATAGCTAATTACACATAATCTCTCATTCTTGGTTGTAACAATTTAGTATTTCTAAACGGTTAATTGTAAATCTGAAGCATGCACTGTTAAACTGACACTGTTAAACCTGTTTTTTATAGTGTACTGAAGAAAAAGTGGTCCATCTAATCAAGGAAAAAAGACTGTTATATCATTCACTATTACATTATATTTATTGAAATGATACAACTCATGTCTGCTTTTTACATCCATTAAACATTTATCAAAGCCTTAGTACACTTATAGTCTATACAGCTTTTAACATTTTGAATATATCAACACATTTTGACTTGATCACATAAGATTTTAGGTTTATTCCTTAACCTTCTATACAGCTTTTAACATTTTGAATATATCAACACATTTTGACTTGATCACATAAGATTATATGTTTATTCCTTAACCTTAACACAATTTTAGTAATCAGTACAAGCTCTTAAAGCCACAGTATGCTCAAAGACACACATGCGCGCGCACACACAGACACACACACACACACACACACACACACAATGTTTCTCGCTAACAAAAAGACAATATTATTCAGATTTATGCTGTCCCCATTGCAAATCAAGCCTAAATCTTAACCGAAGCATGCAAACAGCTGGTGCTAATTACAGCTATAATTGAGCTGTTGACAAGGCTTGTGAATACTGTTCACTGTTATACTACCGTATGTGGTGTCAAGGGCACGACAGGCGCTACGTTAGGGCATTTCAATCCATCTGGTTCTCTACATGGCCACTCTACATGGCTCTTTAACCTCGTCAAAGAGTTAGCAACATTCATATTTTGAAAGTGTATATATTAATGGCGTAGCTTAATTCCTGTGCTATGAGGCCATCGGAACCTGAGTTGAACAAACCTCCATTTGTGTGGTGAACGGTGTGAGCCTAAAAGTACTCTAGAGCCAACCTCTTGGCCCTCAGTGTGTGTGGGCCCTGCATGTTGAGCTTCCAACTAAAACATTTTACAGACACAAATCTAATAAGTGTATGACATCTATTATTCAACGCAAATCTATTTCACGTCGGCTTCATCCTCCCTTTATAATAACGGGAGGTTTGTCTGTACCTCAAATGCGTCCCTCAGTGTGGCACATTGTAGAGGACTAATTATTTTAGGTGTGTGAGTTCTCTCAAGGCTGGAACGCACAACTCTATAGTTTGGGGGTGAGCTAAACAGGTTATTGAAAGCGCAGGAATACTGCGTAGGAATACTGGTTGCCGCTCCATGCTGACTCGATCACTTCCAACATTTATGATGAGTTAGCGGTTAGAGGATCGCTACGCCGCTAGATTCATCGCATCCAACAGATGTTTAACCGGATTCAGATCTGATGACTTGGCAAGCTGCTGCTGCCGTAAGCTAAATTCACTGTCACAGACCCCTTCCTGGACAATATTAGCCTTGGAGCATGACGTAGGCCTACTGTTTGTGTCACCTTCAAGATTAAAGAATTTCAGCAAAAGGGCCATCCACAAACTATTATCCTATTCTAATAGGACTCACACCATGGTAACAACAGGTGACAACTGTTTCCAGCCTTATGAATGTTTCTTCTTCAAAGGATTAGCTACAATGCAGTGGAAATTAACATATGCATACAGTATGTCTGTTTGGGGTTTTCTCACCATGGGGGCGTATACTTTTTCTGAAGATGTGTTGAATATATATAAGGAAAAAAAGATGTGAAAGCTGTCAAGCAGCATATCTACTGTTTAGTACTTAGCCTTTTCATTATAATTATGGATGAAGAGGCAGGCTGAAACTCCCCCTCCTGCAACAATGATCACTATCATCTACCATCATCATAACCTGCACAACACCTGCATGATTAAAGCCTAGCGGATTAAAGGCAAACTAACACAATTCAGAGCTGCTGTTACTTACTGTATGTTCTGGGGCAGAGAGACGTGAAACCCTAACCCTAAACCCTAACAAAAAGTCACTGGAAATCATGAGGTGAAAAAAAAATGTATGTCTGCCCACACTCTTCTATATTTTATATTTTAGCTAAACACAAACACACACACACACACACACACACTCACACACACACACACACACGCGACGCGCGCGCGCACATGCGTACACGCACACACATGGTACCGATACAGATGCAAACGTTTACGCGCATGCACGTAACCTGCTCACAGATGCGCTTACACACACACAGTGGCAGCCTGGTCTCTGATTGCTGCACTGAATTTTCTCTTTCCTGGAGGTTTACGCGCAGAAACGGTGGCTTCCAGCGGTGCGATTTATTGCCGGTGTCGTTTTCCTTAAACTTTTGAATGCTGTCATCATATCGTTACTCCATTTATGTTATATGTTGTTGTTGAAACTCATTTTATTAGTCGGACAATCCTACCCAGGGATCTTTATCCAAAACTTGCTCCCCGGCTTTGATGACAACAAGATATCTGATTGTGGCGCATTCGAAAAGTTGTGGGGAACCATGGACGCAAACTTGAACATTAGAGTGGCGTTTCGTCGACGGTACTATGTCAAATACTAGGGAAAATGAAATCAGGTGAGTCAGCCCTGGTGTTTGTCTAGAGACGGCTACCGCGCGTCGCCTGTTAGAGACGCAAATCGTGATCTGTGTAGCGGATTGCGCCACGGAAGTAACGGGACTGAACCGATGAACCGACATGGGTAAGTGCATGATCTCTATTTAAAAACAATCGTTTCAGTGTATGTAGAGCACCGAAGCCAATAAATAAATAAATTGTAACCAGTAGCCATTGCGCGCACTAATGGTCTAAGTGCATTTAGGTTGATATTTTGGCAGAAGTCCACCGTAACTGTGTAGGCGGTGTGTCATCACACGTGAATCCTTGTATTTGAATGTTGGACGCATTAAAATGTCAGGTTTCTAGAAGAGAAAGCTACAAAGATGCAATACATATGTTTTGTTAACATGAAAGAATGGAGATAAAATTATTTATCCTATAGGCATTGGATAAATCAATTACTTTCATAACAAAAGGTTACACCTAAGCATGTGTGCGATAGGCTACATTGACTAAAGCCTAATCCAAAACACGCTTGGGGAGAGGCGATTTCAATTTTTGTCAAACACCGTTCACTGCAAAATAACACATCCTTCAACTTCCAGTGGCCAACTACAGTCTCAAACCGAAACCGGTATGGAAATGTTATGATAGGCTAAACATTCAATGATATTGTAATTATTTGCTTGGCCATTGAAAAGCACCTTCCAGCTTTGCAAAATCGTTAACTGTCTTTGACATAATCCATCCCGTCTCTCCCCAACGCCTACTCTATTCTGCGAAATGCGTTTCTCAGTCACCCTCTGAACAGGGGCACTCCACGTTTAGCCTACTATAGGGTAGCCTACTACCTTCACATTGAACGACTCAACTGAGAGAAAAATAAAACATGAATGCCTTAATTGGCGGCGCAGACGTTGTCTCTAATCTAAAATATTTACCGGTTGCGTGTAGTTCCATGTGAATCAATTGAGCAGATGGATTTTATATAGCCTAGGCCTATCCCTGTGGCTGAAACAATTCTGCCTGAGTGCAACAATCAATTGGCCAACAGCTGTGATATTATAGGCTAGCCTACAATTCTAGGCTACTCTGATCTGATGAAACAATAGGTTAAACATATGGTCTTTACTTTATGGCGCCATGGGAGGAAGGTTTGTGTTTTTGCTAGTATGTCGTTGACATTATTGCTTTCAGTGTTCTCAATGCAAACCTGCAGTGAATGCAAACATCACATAGCATGACACATTATCCTTTTTTTTTATTTGCAGTAAATAACATATACTACATCAAATAAAAAGCTACCTAAAAGCATACAGAACATGACATACATATTATTATTTCATTTTTGTAATTACATTAGAAGTGTATTGCATATTTTCAAGAAACGCAGATAACCTAACGTATGTATGTGTTTGATTCTAAACAAGACACATCACAACCTAACAAACACAACTTAATATACAGGATATCAAGTTTTTTGAAAAGGCACATCATCCATTTGACAAGCAGTAACTGGAACGAAAACTTGAATTAACAACAATAATCCTATTTTATTCTTTATATACAACCAATTCAATTGCAAAGCAATTACATACATATTTAATTCCACGTCATTTTGTACTTTGATTGTGTTGAGACGGTCTGATATAAAAGACAGATAGTTTTGTCTGTCTGCCCTTCCTTATAATGTTTCTCTCATGGAATGTGAAATGTTTGTACGCAAGATTGCTGTCCAACTTGTACAATAACAGTACAATAATAGCTTAACCAGTTGTTTCAATGGGCCTATTTAGCCTTTTCAGTTTTTTCCCTTTCTTTTAGTGTGCTATAGAGCATTTTTGGGTTACTTTTCTCAAACGTATGAAACACCTTATTGATATCCCATCCTTTTGCAATCCTTACTTCTGTTACATGGTGATGCAATCATCATGTAACACATCTGCACAATTTCTACAAGTGTACTTAACTAATACATAATATTAATAGTCAGTCAGAAGACAAAGCTAATCGTTCCTGTTACCGTGAATAAAAACGTACCACTTTATATTATGAAGTTCTACAGTGCCTGACTTTCTAGAGCATAGTTGGACAACGCCATTGTAAATAATAGACATAGCTGCCCAGGTGATAAGACGGGGGTGGAACCTTTGGCATTTGACCAATCAGAATGATTCAGAACAGAATGGGAGACCCGACCAGTCAGAGCACACTGGTCATTGGGGAAGAGGGATGGGGGGGTGTCTTAAAGACACAGGAGCTCTGGTATCAACCCCTTTAATTAACTGGGACCTCTTGGAATGCAACAGCTGTTTGTGTTGTGCACCTCAGTAATGGCTGTGAAGAATGGGGTGCAGCTGTTGACATTATAACGTTCTGACCAGCGGCCATTTAGAATTTGTAATATTATGGGTTGAGTGAGACGGCATAAAACGGCATATACTGTATATAACGCTTTTCCAACCTACCGGCCACTCAAAGCGCCGCGCATGGTTGCCTCACATGGACAAATGCACCAATGGTGGTGACAGCCCCATGCAAGGTGCCATCAAAACACCTGGAGCAGTTAGGGTTAGGCGTCTTGCTGAGGGACACCTCCACACATAGCCAGGAGGCGACGGGGTTCGAACCACTGGCCTTTTGATCATCTGCTCTACCAGCTGTGCCAATGCCATAGTGCCATAGCTGCCCCAGATGTTAGTAAGTGTCTCTTCGCTGAATCATCTACCTCCACCTCACGTTTCTCATGAAAATTATTTGCTCCAGTAGGCCTAAAATGGAAGACACTTTGTGGCATTTGTATTAATTCACGAGCCGTCCATACATTACTATTACAGTAGCAAGGCTTGAAATATCAAGGTACACTAAATTGCTCAAAGCTATGGCATTTATCTATCTTTAGAAGCTTTGCATTTCGGCTGCCTTTTTTAAAGTTATTTGTTTCTTATGTTTTCATGTTTATGATCCATTTCTGCATTTCCCGCTCTTGACATTTAACATGCTACTCGTAAATAAAATGATTTGGCTATGCAGTACCCTACGCATTTGTCATATTATCACCATATCCCAGAACTCCACTGTCCAACTCCACACATTTTACAAATAAAATCGACCATTAGTTACAAAATCAAAATGTAACTAATCGTGGCTATGAAGTAAGATAACGTATGCTTTACGCATAGCATTTTGTAAACAATCTCAAGAATGACACCATTACAGAAAATGCCTGCATATCGAGCACTACATAAAGTATATCTACTTGCGTTGAGCGTTTAAACAGAAATGGTGTTCATCTGGTGCTTGATAAGCGGGTCGAAGGAAGAGTTACGGGTGCGGCTGAGCATCGTTAACAAGGCCCCACGTTCACGGGCCCCTGTCTGACACCGGGTCCCAATGCGGTTGCATTGTCTGGATTATTGGTAGTTACTCTCTTGGGATTTACACAGTGAATGGCAGCATCTTATGCTGCCATTCTCCTGTGAACTATCGTGTTTTCTTGACACCTCATTTGTTGTCTGTCCATTTAGCAAACCTCTATTGTTCCACAGAATGAGAACAGGGGTACAGACAAGAAGAATGTATGCACACACCCACACATTCACCAGGTTGCATCATTGCGTGGTGACAGCTTTAAAATTACAGTCGGCTATCAGCTGTATACTTTTCCCTTTCTCCCAATGCAATATGTTTGTTCAATCTGTTTTAACCTAGCTGCTGTGTTTTCTATAGTGAAGAAATGTTTACTAGTACATCTGAAATGATGACAAGTCTGACTGAGAATAATTACTGTAGTATCAATCTACAGAAAAACAACAGTAAGCAACATACATGCGTACATGTAGAAATATAGGCAGGCTGAAGTGGATTGATGTATTATGTTATGCCTTTCACCCATTTCCTTGCAGAGGTACTGTAGGTTCTTGAGCTGTAATGCAGCATAATGCTGCCCAGCGGTTTAAATAGCTTCAGCTCTAGTTCATTTAAAAAAGGCTCAAGACTCCAGTGAGTATTATTCTGTCAGTGTGAGCCTTGTATTTCTCATTTGGACGTTTTATTGAATGTTGACTTTGATTGAAAGTCCCCATACAGGACCTGTTCTTAATTTGGCTTGGCTGTATATACATTATATACAGTACAGTACATTATATACAGTATATATGCTCTCCACTGCAAAGTAATTGAATGAAATCTGGTTCACAGCATACTGCATGCTGTCTAAATTCTAGTCATAAACATTTCCTTTTTATAGGTACTTTTAAGATGTCACATGCTGCACACATGCTAATATTAAACGTATAGCCTAAAGCCAACGCAAATGTAGCTTTCTAAAAAAAGAAGATGAAAACAATATTTTTGAGAATGGTGTTAATAAAAGCAGTGTATGCTCCGGTGATGAAACCTCCCCTCTAGTGTTACAGTAACCTGCTTTTTTTGGGGGGGCTTTCTGTAGCTTAATTAATGTACATATAATAGTAAAGCCAGGAAGTCTATACTACTGTATACCTCAAATATACAGTATACATGTAGATGTACGGAGGTGTTTAGGGACATGCTCCTAATCCAACTCATTCGATTTTTCCTCTGGAAAAGATGGAAAAGGTGAGGCAGGGCCAATTAGATGAAATTACTGGCTTTCACGTCTTAATTGCAGGAGACGGAAAGCTGCGCGTCGATGAACTCTGTTCAATACTAGGGCACAGTCCACCTCTTCCATGCTGATTGCCGGCAAGTCTGTAAGCCTGTGTTCTCTGTGGCACCGTGACCCTTTTCTCACCACGGCTGGTTGATCTGTCAGCGTCCCTCTAGCTTAATGTGCGTCAGCTAGGGTCCATGAGAGTCTACTTATAGCAAGGTGCCATGATCTTCCTGTCAAGTTTCTGGCAAGTACGTTTTTGCCATTGTCGCCTCTCGGGCCTAGACGCTAAGCTCTGTACTGCAGGTGCAAAGAAGTCCTCAGTTATTATTACTGTTTACTTTTAGTGTGTGTGGAACAGCTTTCCATCCGTCAACACTTTACTCCATATGGAAAATAGCGTGTAAAAGATTGGTACAAGATTGATGGGAACACTGAACAGTATAGAGGCAGTGCAAAGGTTCAAAGCCAGACATTCGTCTACATTATGAATCATGCTGTATCCTAGTCAGACCTTTTAAAAATGATATTAACAAAAAATATATAACCTCAACTTTATCGTATATCTCAAATATACTACAGATATTGTTCAAGATGTTCAACATTTTATTTGTTTTGACCAGTATCTGTATAATGATGTGACCTTGGCAAACACTTGGTTTATTATAGTATGTCCACATTGATTTAGTATTTTTTATTTCTAAAATACAATATGGAAATATAACCAAGCATAACCTACCTATGAAATAAAAAATGCATGCAGAGACCAGATATTAACACTTGCCACTGCGGTCCATTCTTATTCTCTGAACCTTAACCCTGGAATTCAGCGCTAGTAACCTGCCTACAGCAAGTCCAGAGGGACATACCTACTTTATTCACTATAAAAACAGCGCAGGAAAACTAATACAGTGATACTGATTCATGCTGGCTCTAGTAGAGACCTCAAGGGACTTGCATGCCATGCTTGCCAGCTTGCCTTGAGGCACCTACCATTTGAATTCACTGAATGGCATGTAGGTACAGTATAGACAGAGGCTCAGAGCTACAGTATGCAATGGTCCATGATTGATAACATGAGAGGGGATGGATGAAACGACTAAAGATGAGGGTTGCTCAGGGCTTGCTTAGTAAGCCATTTCTTTCCACAAATAGTGGATACCATATGGATGCATGATCACTCTCATTTTATAGTATACAGTAGATGCTTGCTGTTTTGCTGGCCGGTAATTTATAGCTAAATATATGTGGTCACCAGAAGGCCAATGTGAAGGAGGTTCCCTAGCAACACTACAGAGGGGGTAAATGTGTACATACACACACACATATATATATATATATACACACACACACACACACATACATACATACATACATACATACATACATACATACATATACTGTACACACACACATACATACACACACACACATACATATATACACACATATAAACACACACACACATACAGACAAGCAGTACATATACTGTACATACATGCATACTATACTGTACCTACATACACAGTGTGTGAATGTATGTATACACACATACACAAATACTTTTTGTTAAATTATTTCATGGCATTTGGATGCTAATATTATCTAATTAGTATGTACTATGCACTATGAAAAGGCCCTGCCTGAAGTTAACTTTTAAAATGCTCATTATACACCTGACCCCTTTAAGGATCCCCTAAAACATATTCGCAGGGTTATGCACCAGATGTTACCAGAAGCATGGAGAATGTTGTTAGGCTGAACCCTGTCTAAAATAAATCAAATATATTAATTTAGCGTCTAATTCTTCTCACTAACCCCACCCTTTATGGTGGTCTGCATGTATGGCCTTGTAAGACACACATTTGACATTCAAAATAGCCTATTCGTTTGTTCAAAGGTCTGTCTGCTTACAAATACAATCTGAAACCCTTGACAAGTACAATATGTGGTTCCCATAAGTGGGATGCAGAAAACCACAGTGTTTAGGAGCCAGTTGTCTTTAATAAGTTCTTCTATTTGTTGTTTGTGCTGTATATGATAATCAACCTCCCCACACTTAAATGCGCATGAGACAGCGATTAGAGTAGATCAATTAAAATTCCCTCCAGCCGTCCGTTGTGTTTACCCCAAGTTGTGATTCAAGGCATGCAACCAATCAGCCGCACGCCTGATTGGAAAACAAAATCTGGTTTCACTTGTAAGCCACCGTTTTTAGATTTCTTTCCCATTGCTATAACATTAGAATTAAAAGCATGTCAACAATGTCATTCCACATACTGTAGCTATGGACATTTTTAGTATAAGTTGTTCAGAGGCCGTTGCCATATTACTGTATATATCGATCTGTGGATGATATAATTAAATTCACATGAAGGAAATACTGTCCTATAATCCCCTTGATCTTGAGTGCTAATGATAGATTAATTTATCAATGTACATAATCATGGCATTAACTCCTAAATACACTCTTAATATCTCTGGGATCAAATACATTTCTCTGCTTCCATCAACATAGTAAAAACAAATGCATGTCTGTCTGGTATTTATCTAGAGTAATCCCCTCACAAGAGTCTTTATATAACTGCATATATAACAAGTAACAAGTTCATTGAATATACTGGGTAAATCCATCCCTTGCCTAGTGTGCGTGTGTGGGTTGCCTCCAACAACCCACTGTGCCTCTGGAGCAGGTCAGAGACTCAACAGACCTCCGCTAGTCCACCTCTCTCGGAAATAACTATTAATAATTAATAATTTAAGGTTACAAATGTGTTCAGTTCTTATTCAAATTGTTCAAATATGTACATTTCTCACAGTCGCCGCTGATGTGATAAGCGGTGCTGCTAAACTCTGCTTGTCTTGTTTTTGTGTGACTGTGCAGTGTGCATGTACAGTAGAGCCATGTTTGCTATTGCTACAGCATGCTGTCTGCAGTTAGCGATAAAAGAAGCTTGTCATAAAAGGGCAGTAAATTCATTTTATACCGTTTCATGATTCTGAAGCAAGCAAAAATTATAGCTCTCTCCAATTTCCAAATGAAGGCCTGCAGAATAATGTTTTCAAGTATATAAAGGGTACTTCGTTTCAGTTTTGCAGCACGTGTTGGGACTCTTTGCACTAAATGCTGGCCTATCTATAATGGTATGCCATAACTTAATGCACGACACCGTGACGATATCATACTGACCTGACCGTATATATAGCTAGAATTGTGCTTGCCCGAGCTCACACTCTAAGCCCCTAGCTGCAGAGACATTCATGAAGGAAAATGTCTCCCTATCCCTAACTTGCTTCCAAATCCCTAACCCAGGGCTATTCAACTCCGGTCCTGGAGGGCCACACCCTGCATGGTTTAGATCTCTCCCTGCTCCAACACACCTGATTCCAATGAACGGGTCGTTATCAGGCTTCTAACAACCTTGAATCAGGCGTGTTGGAGCAGGGAGAGATCTTAAACATGCAGGGTGCGGCCCTCCAGGACCGGAGTTGAATAGCCCTGCCCTAACTCTTTAGCACGTTTCAGGTGCATGTACGTCTGCCTGGAGTGCTGTTAGCACTGAAAAACAGTTTCTTTCATTCATATAGTGGTATTCTTCCGAATTGTAGAATATGTATTATAACCTAAGGATACCTATATAATATTTATCAAATTAATAATATAACCAATGACGCCATAATGTTGGGCAGACTCCTTGAACCTTCATAACGGTGAAAAAATACGTAGCCTTTTAATTAACATCACCTTTGGTGTAGTGTTTCGTAAAATGTAAAGGCCTACAGTATGGATATTCTGCTTAAAAAAAAAAGAAAATAAATAAAAATTTCACATCTTTGAAGTGCTTCATCGTTTAGTCTTAGTGATGTCGGCCACCCCACTTGGGCACTCTGGGTAATAGCCTTTGCGTCAGTGCTCAGAAGCTTTGTGCATTCAAATGAAATATCAGCTTGTCGCACTGCCAAAGAAAACGACAGCTGACTGCGCTTTCTCCTGCAAGAATCCACTCTAGTCGAAGGGACGAAGCGTCCTCACTCTAGAGGAGGATTTCAGGGGGAAGGAAGTTACGTTGAAATGAACCACCTGTATTTAGGGAGCTTTTGGGGTGTATTGGTATTAAATGACTTCTTATTGTGCTGTTGTAAGCGCAAAACATGCAGGTTATATACAAAAATGTGGGTGGCTTTAAAAAAAATGTTATGTAAGCATTGTCACTTGATGTGGCTCTCAGGAATAGTAATGTTACTATACGGCTTCAATTGTAGTTACAATTGGATAGATATGACAAATATTAAAGGTGTACTTAGCCTAAGTGATTATAACGGTGCGGGTTTTAATCCCGAGTATCAGAATTCTGTCAAGTTGCGAGACAACAACCAAAGGCTTGTCAGTTGCAAGTTGCCCTTGAGCAACACATTTAATGCCGAAAACACTCTTTGTTCTTTTTTAACTGCCTGTATGTGCATGGAATATAGAGGAAAGTAACCCCACCTTTGTACATTTGTTTGCATTCTCATGTTTGCTCACAGACATCACTCTCCTCCATACCAATTGGCTTTACCCTTTGTATCTTTGAATTGTAGAGAGACGCCAAGCAACTATTTAGACCACCTTTGGGCTTGAGGTTGGTTAAGAGATTAAATACACCATATAGGAAATATATTGAGTTCTGCCTTTACAGTATGCCATGTTTAATGTCAAGTAATGACTGGATGATGAATCTGAAGCCAGCTAATGTCTCCTTCCACTGCGCTATTTAAAGGCCCTGTGGGAGCTTGGTATAGACATGGCAAATGAGGTTTTATCACTCTGCCTGTGCAGAAATCTATGCTGAACCGGTGCATGCTAATTAAAGTGGTTGTCCTGCCGAGGCATCGATGAGCTTGTAGCAGAATATTGTCGCTTTCCATCATATCTTACAGCCGGGAGCTCTTTTTACTGACTGAAATACTTCTGAATCCCCCTCTCCACCGGGGCCTGGCTTTAACGATATGCGCATACACACCAGCTACCACATGCAGTTTGACTGCTATGACTGGGTGAGTGTTCTCTCAAGCCTTCCCTAAGGGCTCCTTTAAACTCTCCAATGGGATTATCATTTAGGCCAAACTGATGACTCTGTAAATTGCAATGGATACTTGGCCAGATAATATAGTGTGCCCCTAATGGACGTGATCGAAAGCACCATGCCTACTGTACTGGCTTTGAAGATTTAAGGACGTCATTTATAATACAAGATCCTTGTGTCGCCTAGCCTCAATTTTACTCCTATAAAAGCTCACTTTGTGCTTCTCTCTCCAAGCTCCCTGTAAGGGTAGCAGTTGTAGGTCTATCAGAATACATTTAATTTTTATTGGGGATTGTGTACACAAAATCACTGGAACGCTATACAAATTCAAATTGCCTTCCAACTGCACATATTTTTACATTGAATTTGAAACCATAGCCCTTAAATTGTAAGGTGCTAGTAGATGATAAGTGACAGTACACTATGCTTACTGTCGTGTTCGGCACTATAGGCTGCTAAATGACTTGTAGTACAGTAGATAATGTATCTACAGCGGCAGCAGCAGCAACAACAAAAAACATTGTCTGAGAAAAAGCAACACCAAGTTCAATGTCACTTCACAATATACTCATCCATCCATCCATCCATCCATCCATCTTCATCCGCTTATCCGGAGTCGGGTCGCGGGGGCAGCAGCTTCAGCAA
>JAODTR010035363.1:0-15091 GCA_025399935.1 Amblyopsis rosae | reverse complement strand
AGGCACTGGGGTGTAGCTATACAACACATGAGGCCTAATGAGAGGCTACAGGCACTGGGGTGTAGCTATACAACACATGAGGCCTCATGAGAGGCTACAGGCACTGGGGTGTAGCTATACAACACATGAGGCCTAATGAGAGGCTACAGGCACTGGGGTGTAGCTATACAACACAAGAGGTATCATGAGAGGCTACAGGCTTTTTATAACTTTATATTTGATTCAAATTACTTTAAATAATTCTAACCACATCAGTGGTGGGAAATATTGTGATTGAGAAATGTACCAGTGTTCTGAAGATTTATGCTGCCTTGTCAAAAAATGCTATCGTTAGCGCTGCCCTATCGGAAATTGCTACATTATGTGTTCAGTGTTCCCATTTTCAAGATCCCACAAAGTTGTAACTCTCTCACAGTATAAGTTGATATTAAAAGCTTCTTATTGTTGCAAACAATGCACACATAGCTCTATGCCTACATACTATTTCATTAATGGGAATAGATTTATAGAATACAATTAAAAATATTCCCAAACAATCTATTTGTTGTTGTTAATGGTGTGAATTGGTTAACATTCTGTTATTATTAAACTATAGTTAAACTATAACTTGGCAAATAACATTAACCGAATCATATTTTAAGTAGGATTTAAGAAGTAAAATGACAAGAAGCCTTATAAATTTGCTACAAACATGCAATAACAGTACTAGCTGGAAATCCAGATTATGGTAGCACAAATCTATGGGCACTGTCTCAAGCATGACGAAAATGACGCAATATCTTCTGTGCGCATGCGCAGTATGTCGAGGAAGCACAATTCAACGGGTAGAATAAATCGTCAGAACACTAGTTCAATGTTAACGAGGTGCGAAGTGCAAATGCTACTACAGAGGGATAGGCCTATATTAAGCTGTGATTTGTTTGTGAGATATGCCTAGCCTATATGCTTATGAAACCTATATGCTCATGAAACAATCCATCTCCAAACTCCAGTTTGACCTCGTCGGGTGAAACATCTTGTAGTGTGTGATCCCCTGTCGCCGATCAGTCATGCAGTATGAATCACACAATGACGTCACGATACCCGATCACAAGAGAGACGTGAAGTGTGTGCTGCACATCAATCAAACGACTTTGAAAGTCGTGGTTTGAGCTCAGCATAAGGTTAATGTTATATCGGGTAGTATCCTTTGATGCATTTGATGTTGTCATCTGCAATTTATTACAGCCTCAAGATTAGACTTCTTTCTTGCACTGTGATGTGTAGGCCTACTCTCGCCTCCTATTAAGATTCCCACTCACCTAGTGTTAAATGTTGTAGGTCTCCATGGCATTAAATCATTTTTTTGTCAGTTTCTGATTTAGATGAAATAGTGTCCAGCCTCTTGGGATTGTTTGACACTGACAGCTGACAACAATAGTTTTTGTCCAAATGGAGAATGTCCAAGTCAGTCTGTGTCAGATGCATTCACATCTACGGTAGGCCTAATAGAAAAACGGTTTAATCTATGAGTGACGCCTGAGTAGACTAATTTATTAAGATGAGTTTTGCATTTATATTAATACTACAAGTATTTGCATGCATCAACAATATCATATTCAACCTCTGAAGTTTGTATTCTTACGATTTCGTAATCTCGCGCTGTGTGAATTAGCAACAGTAACTAATCATGTTTAATCAGCGTTACATTTTTTGTTGCATAATTATTTCTATAATTAATATAGTAAAAATGTACACGTTCATTTGTCAGCCCTAGTTTTTACCACTTAACCAATGAGAATGATATTTGCATAGCATCACGAGTGGCATTATGTAGCTTCTCTGACATTTTGGTAAAAATAAAAAAAACTGAGACACTCACAATATAGGTCTACCAAGAAAACAAGTAGCAGATTTCAGCTTTAAATGTTAAGATTTTTAAATACAAGAGGCATAGTGTTAGGCGCATTAATGCAATCTTTACAATACAATTATATTTTCTAATATTGCATTTACCAAAAGCTGTTAAACAAAATGTAATTTTTCAGCATCCATCTCAACATGTTTATTAGAGAATGACATGCACTCAGTTAGTAAAATGACTGATGTTCAACAAAAGAATCGCCTACAGCTATCGGCCCCATAAGACCTGCTACTTTGTCAAATAACACCTAACAATGATTGAATGGTTTGTGTGTCTGTAAGACTGGCCTAGTAGATAATTGTAGAGCCAGGAGGTAGCATCTGCAGAAGACATTTTCTCTGGAGAATGTGCCCCTTTGTTCACACAACAATCACAGTGGCTGCACACAAATGAGTGTTTGCTTTGCAGATGGGTCAATATACGTGATAAAAAAAATTTAGACTTTTCGCCTGACTTTATAAGTTAGCAAATTCACTGGACGGTCCAGATAGCCTTTGCTTTCCATTTTCCTAAACATTCAACACCTTCATTTCCATTCTTTCAGGTTTTTTTCGGTCTCCATGGGAAAACTTTTGACCCATCATAACTACATATTATATACCATCTGTATGGTCTGTGTCTGGAGACCAACTCAGGTCTAATGCAAGTGCCTTGGTCAAGGGCAGTGGCAGGCCAACTAAGCTAACATGCAT
This sequence comes from Amblyopsis rosae, assembly GCA_025399935.1. Classification (NCBI taxonomy): domain Eukaryota; kingdom Metazoa; phylum Chordata; class Actinopteri; order Percopsiformes; family Amblyopsidae; genus Amblyopsis; species Amblyopsis rosae. The sequence goes on along the minus strand of JAODTR010035363.1, from coordinate 12,496 downwards.
GTCATGATGTGGTGGAAGCCGGACCACCTGAGAGAAACCCCACACAGATGAGGAGTACACTTCACAAAGAATGTTCTTATTGTGAGGCAACAGCGAAAATCATTTAAGGCCCAGTTATAATCTCCACGTCCGCGGAATATGGAGATCCATGGACTGTGCACATGACAAATATCGTCATACATACAGTCCGCGCGGACCGTCCACACACCTCCAAAATATTCTGTCCGCGCAGACATATGCGCGTTGACTGCGCAAAATATATTTCTTTCCAGCGAATAACTTATATAACCAATATTGTTCGCGGGAAATGATGTGTGCACATAAAACTGTTGTTAGAAATATGTATGCAGAATTAGCCGACGCGTCCGTGTGAAGTACTGTATGCTTGGAACAGCCGGAGTGCTCATCGTGGTGCGTGAGGCCACGTATTTGGTAGTATGCCATTCTTCCCTACTATCTCACATGTGCCCTGTCTTATCAGAAAATAGTTTTGCTTGATGTAAAAACTGCCTCCATTTTCTCGACAAGCCATTGCACAGTATATTATATTATTAGTTTTAAGATTGATATCTCACTGCCCATAAAAATGCCCATAACAGCTTTCTTGGAGAATCAAGAGAGCAGTTTGATGTGCCCTGTTACTGTAAGTAGTAATAATTTGGCTTTTAGAGCCAGTCCTGAAGATCCCCTGGCATGTTTATCCACATAGGATACAAAGAAACAGAGCCTTTTGCTGGCTAAAATATTAGCAGCTAGATCAATAAAGCAACATTGCTTTAGCAGATTAGCAGAAATCTCACTGCATTTTGTCTAACTATGAGGATTTATTTTGGCACACAGGTACATTTAGAAAGGTTGAAGGGATTTATAATATTGCTTATATGTCCAGCTGGCTATTAAAATCCGCTAATAAACTGGCTGAAAACAACAGCTGCACATCCTGAAAAAATAAACAGACAGTGGCGCAACACAGTGACAGCAAGTGCAACATTATTTAATGGATGATGCAGATGTCATTGGGGGATGCAAATTCGTGTTTAGTGGTTAGGTCAGTGTCGTGGATGCATCGATGATCCACTTTAGGATTTTCATAAGTATAAGTATTCTTTAACCCTAATCCATAGAAACACTTCTATTAGTGAGTTTTAAAAACACTAAATACTGTATGAGTCTAAGGGTGGCTATTTTATAAAAAATGCAAAATTATTATACACTTAACAAAAATAGAAAAAATGTTAATTTCTCTCACATGTTGTGGATAGGTGTGACATATTAAGATTAAATAGCGTGATTATTGGCGTGCATTTGACTGGTCACAACAAAAGGTCACTCTAAAATGTGCTCTAAATGGAGTGAATTCAACTCATGGAAAACTAATGTTATGTCTACGATGTCTTTGTCTTTCAAATATGCTACAAATGTGTAGTACATTTATACAAATTCTATACATAACGTGCTTTTTGAGCAAAAATGTATAATGGTAAATTATGAGTGTTCATTAATATGCTTTACTTTACAAAAAAATATAAAACTGACAGAACGAAACAGAACGAAAACAGCGAATGTTCTCGTAATCTTGTAATCACCATCTTCTTATTCATCACAATAGTATTTTATTGAAAGACAGTCGCATGTACAGTATATTAGATACTGTAACATGTCCAGTTGGTTATATAGTAGTTGCTCTAAGACTGCTAAGCCCTTGGTTTTGACCATGACTATCAGTGGTTAATACTGTATCTAGACACGTAACAGATGAAGCAATTTGGCTTTGGGTGACACTGTCGACACCTTGGCATTCTGCTACTCAACCTGCCTTTTCCCTGAAAATGGAAGGCATTTCTGCAACCCAACCCAGGCTGACTGGTTAAAGTGCAACGCTGGGAAGCGACCGTCACGGGGGAAAAAAACTGTGCTCTATTGAATGACAACCTCAATATATTTTTCAACTGAAAACAGTGTAATCATTTGGGACGCTTTTCCAGTTATGGAAATGTCATGGAAATGTGAAATACATTCATATATAGTGTGTACTACTGACACACAACGAAATCTGTGACGGAGCACGGTGGTGCACCAAATGTGCTAACCAGCACCAAAGATGACAAGAAAAAATATGCATCATTGTTAATCTAAGCAATTATACACTTAAATTTAAGTTTTTATTGATTCATGATTCTTTCAAAATAACTGACGTCTCATAAAAACTGACGCCTCAAATCAACGAGCAGTAAGATTTAGATTTAAAACAAGTCAACACTTCCGATTCACATTTTTGCAACAAGGTATGCATTTGAACACATCACAAGTGCACATGTGCACATACAAAAACCCATGCACACAAATGTACAAACACACAAGCTAGCTTTCCCCTTTGCAGCTACGCTGAAAAGGTTTATGGCATCTTAAAATAGCAGTGTGGTCTCCAAGCATGGGGATTGAAAAAGAGAGCTGCTATAGAGCTTCTCTTCTGTGGCATCAAATACACACACACACACACACAGACACACACACACACACACACACACAAAATCATCCTGCCAGGAGCCATTGACACACACTCACACACACACAGAGGAATACAACCCTACCACCATTCCATTGTGCTCCCCAACTGGGGCGTGAGAGAAGAAGTAGAGTGTGTGTGACTTTGTTTCTGTGTGTGTGTGTGTGTGTGTGTGTGTGTGTGTGTGATGTGATGACAACAAGGGAAAAGGGAAGAGGTCGGCATGAGGTAAGAGGAAAATTCAGTCAAGAAACCGCAGTGCACAGAGCAAATAAGGAATAGAAAACACTGGAAAGTGGAATTGATGAGACACACAGAATAGCAAGGACAAACACACACACTCATGACAGGTAGGGAACCAACATAGAGTGGGAGAGAAAGAGGACGAGAGAGATAGAGAAAGCAGTGTTATACCAACATTGTGTTTGAGAAAAATATGAGAGGCGCAATGAAAGCACACAAACGCACACACACATGAGCGCGATGGTCCGTTGTCCAGCAAAGGCAATTCCCTGGCTTATATCCTCAGACAGCGAGACACTTGGCTCCAAGCGGATCCATTACCGGGTGCAGACAGATCATGACTCATAACCACACCAGCTGCAATGTATGCTTAACACACATATCACGGTAGACAAACACACAGGCAGTATGCTTAACACTGGCAGCGGCGCGGAGCAGAAAACGTAGTCTACAGCATTCGAGACTAACAAGCAAACAACAATAACGGTGAAGCTGGCTAACAGAACATGACAAACAGCACACAGAAGCAGGCAGACGCTGCCACTACTCCAGTCGTTAAAACAAATTATGCAACGTAGTTCAGCCACCAGAATGGCTCTCCAAATGTATAAACTTTTCTTGAAAGCACAGATGGAAATTAACATTTTTGTGAATTTAGTCAATTCAACTCAGAATCACCTTCACGACTAATTACGCACACCATCATAATTAATCTATTTTATGATTACCTTGATTTGTGATTTATTGTCTTAGAGCGATGATTACTTAATTGACACACATTAGATATAGATACTGTACTAAGGATATGTGCCAATTTTAGTCAACATTCTTTTAAAAGATATTTAGATAATGATATTTATCCAATATGTTGAAGTATCTATTTAAACCCATTTCACTGGTACTTTAAAGTTGGGAATGCCTATTCTAGCTATTAAGATATGTGAATAATGTATGGTTTGGTAGACCTTTACCAAAGTCCCCACTATTCCAAAGCCCCTGCTCTACAAAAAAAAAGAAGTTTTCAACAGACTAGATAAATAATGCATAAGTACAAGAGTGAATGCATCTAATTGGTACAGTACACTTGTTATTCTTTCAGTTGACGCTTCATGTTGCATTTGTATATACAGTATACATATTTACTTACATACCTGTGCATAATGCATATTATTACACAGTAACAATATGTATCGTATGCAAATAATGTCAACCAGTGATCAATACATAATATGTTTAATCTACTTACAGTAACTATTGGTTCTCGTGTTTGTTTTATTCAGCCCACACAATATTATCAAAGTTGAATATGACATTAATGTAACAAAGCAACATAATGGTAACTTGAATCTGATTTTGTATAGCTAAGTATAGGTATTGTCCATCATCCTACCCTGCCATACCATACAACCCAAACATACTGTAGTACTGTAGCTAATAATGACAACAATGTGGGCTTGAAACCTGGTTGTGGTTGAAATGTTAAGACTTGTTGCAACACACAACAGACACACAAGCTTCTTACATTAATGTCTTGGTTTATTCTGTCAGAATCATTTCACTGGGACAACAAAGTAAAACAACATGCAGGCAGGTGTGTGCGTGTGTGTTCGTGTGTGTGTGTACTGTACGTGCATGCTTGTGCAGATTTGGTATGCCCACATCGGTTGCCAGTCGTGACAAAAACCTATAAATGATGTAGAGGTTTAGTCACCATAGTAACCAAACAATTCCAACTACAATGTCTCTATCCCTTCCTCATCATTTTCTCGCTCTGCCACACACACACACACACACACACACACACAGAGAAGCCCCCAGTCAGCCTCCCAGGGGTTCAAGCCAAGTCAGATTTCCCAAAGCCTCCTGACCTGGCTGGCTGGTTTCCTCCCAGCCACCATGTTAAGAAACATCCAGGCAGGAGAGGAGAGCATGAAGAGAGCGAGGGCCTGATAACACCAGAAGATGAAGGACAGCTAGAGGTGTGAGGGAGGGACAGAGCTGTGTTGTCTTCAAGCGGAGGCAGCTGGTAAGGGGAGCAGGTGTTACATTTAAGAGGGGCTCAGCAGAGAAGCTGGCAAATGGCCCCCGCAGGTATGAAACACACACACACACGCGCAACTATGCAGACACAAAAACATGAAACACACACACACATACCATCAAACACACAAACACATAGCACACACGCAGATACAGCGCTTGCACATATAAAAAAATGTTCACATATACTCCCACACCACACACACACAAACACACACAAACACACAGCACTCAGAGAAACGGTATGCAGACACGAATACATCAGAGCGCGCGCGCACACACACACACACACACACAGTGACGTTACACAGAAAAACAACAGAAGTGTGCATGTTTAATTCAGGCCCTTCCATTTTAACATGTTCACGTTCCCATCATAAACACAGTGTGAGCTAAACCCCCCCCTCACCTCCACGCTTAACACGGGCAGCTGGGGAGGTTGGGAGCAGAGGAAAGCGGCGATGTAGGAAAGAGTGAGGCCTGAGCGTGCCAGGTTAGTCGGAGCGAGTGGTGCTCCTCATTTCCCCATAGCGTATAAGGGCCGTAATGGAAGTGCATCATTCCAGAATAATCCTGTTTCTTCTCTCGTGTCACACCCACGCCTCGCCCACTCCCGCCAAGGCTGCCTAAGCACTCCTACCTGCCCGCGGTAGTGCAGCCAACCGCCCCAGATAGACCCTTTACACAGAGGTACAGCTTATAACATTAAGTCTTGGTCCATTTCATCTTGGTGCTCCAGTGCACCAGCATTTACAAAGCGTTGGCCGCTCCACTAGCTACTGCACTGGTAAAACTGAACGCATGCACAATTAGCAACACCTGTGTTTACCCGACGGCACCGCTTCCCCGGTTCGAGATGAGACGATGTGAGAGGGCGAGGTAGAGAGAGAGACACAGGGGAGAGAAAGGCAAAAGGGTTAACAGATGAGGAAAGAAAGGAGTGGTAATTTGAGTGAGAGATGTGGAGTGGAGAAGATAGACAAGGAGAGAGACTGGGAACAGGACAGAGAAACAGAGAGAGAGGGGGGGGAGAGAAAGAGAGACCTGGGTTCAGTGATTTCTCTGGGGACTGGACTGTAGGTGAGCCTGCACTGACGGGCTAATCATGCTCTCTGCAGAAACAAAGGATAACGTGAGCGGGGCGAAGCAGGGCTGTTTGGCAGCTAAGATTCTGTGATTTATCAGCACTGACCCAATTGGGGGGGAATTCACTGCTGGCATCAATTCTGGCAGAACTACATTAGAGGAGCACAACACTCAAATGACAATTGCATAACATTCATCAAGTGTGCAACGCATCCAGGCTTTGTCCCAGGCTAATAGATCAAAGTCCCAATTTGAATCACAACAAACAAAGCCTGTGTGTGTGTATGTATGTATGTATGTATGTATGTATGTACTGTACATTCATTTATTTGTTAAGTTATTAATGTTCTGTGTTTCACGTGTTTACAAAATGTGTGTACCCTACCATGTACACACGGCACACGTATGTGTGTGTGTGTGTGTGTGCGAGCGCTTGTGCATGTGTGTGTCAAGGCATCTACACTGTAATCAAGTACTGTACATGGCTGTAAGTAAGTACATGGCTGCACACTCTCTCGCTGCACCCACTGGGGGTTTTACAAGACCCCCAGCTGTGTTTTATCGATTCCCGCATACAGTAGCAGCCGCAGCGTGTGGCTTTATTTTACCCTAATTTAAACAGGCAAGGAAACTATTTCCAGGCAGGGCCTGTGGGGATAGCTGCAGGTGGCTGGTTAGTCACAGGGCGCGCGCACACACACACACACACACACACACAGAAAGAGAGACACACGTTCACACCTGGGGGCTACCAAGTGCAGCCGCCCTCTTGCTATGGCTACAGAGTGTCTCCATTAGAGCAGTCTGGGGTTAAGTGTTCCGTTTAGAAGCGCAGGAGCAAGGGTTGTGCAGCAAAGGTGAAGAGGAATTATTTGACCTTCCCTACCGAGATATGCAAAATGATATAGGGACACAAGACAGTGACCCTTTGGTCAATATTCCATCTATAACCTTTGTGCTATGCTTGCTCCACCCCCCCCTTCCCTTACTCATACGCATACAGTACAACTACTACACAGCAAACCTTCAATAATCCACTGTGCTGCAGTTATGGTCTCCTTTGCTGCCAGCTGCAGTGCCAGAGATTTAAAAGCCAAAAAAAAAAAACCTGCTATCAACTGAGGGGAGAAAAAAAAGAAGTCTGTCCTAATGCTTCAAAATGTAGAACACAAGAAAACATAACACAAAACTGCACTGGTTTTCTTTATAGATTTAGGGGCTGTTTTAATCTGACATGCCTGCCATTACCCCAAATAGCAACTGTTAGTTGTTTTCTTATGGGGAAAACCTTACAGCACAAAGAAAGTTTCAAGAAAGCACCCTTCTGGGAAAACATTTTTTATTTATTTAATATTTATTCTACACTCTTTCCCGTGGGACCTCACTAAAATGTTCTCCATCCTAAATATAATGTACACCCTGTTTACTATGTAGAGCAGGGTTATTCTGTATACAGTATGTACATTTAACCACCTTTCTTTTGTTAACTCTAATCTTAACCTCCTCCCAGCGTATTTTTGCAACAATAATGGAGACGTTGCTTTGGATGGTTGAAACAACCAGCTGGCCAATCAGGTTCCATTTTCCCTGGCCACCTCCTGCAAAAGTAAATGTCTTTGTTGGGACTGAGGGCTAGGAAATGACATGTGTTCAGTTTAGAATACATTTTGAATAAAACACAGTATAGTACATATATTGTACTACATAGCCATATAGCCCTAAAATATGTTGATGTATAGGCTACACATTAGAGGTCTTCATGGGTCCCAAAAATTGGACCGATCCGAAATTAACCAAATAATTTTTCACCTGACTTGCATAAATTAAAAACCCATAAATTGAAATCCGTTCCAAACGGACCCAACGACAAACAGACCCGTACCCAATCGTTCGGGTCCAAAAGATCCTCTGAGTACCGAAATAATCTGAAACAGAACCTTCAATTTATGGCGATGCCATGTCACCAATAGTCAAGGAATAGTGCAGAAAAGTTGGCTGAGGACCGCACAGGTTCCCACACTCACACTGCCGTCAAATGATAAAAGAAAGCAAATTTAGGATATGAGTTAATAATTTAGAATTACCAACGGAAGCCAAGGCTGGACCTATCCGATGTTTCAATTTGTATTCCCTATCATGGACCCTGCACGGACCATGGTCAGGTCCGCAAGCAAGTAAAAGTATAAGCAAATTGCCTATGTTCAGGGCAATAGTAGGATCGCTCACTGGCGCCACGGACCTGCTGTTTCGTCAAACCATGATAACATTTTTTTTTTTTACGGTTTCATCATTTTGTAATTTATTCTTTATATACAGTATATATTAAACTACATATAATAATATAAACATATGCATTAATGAATTATCGGGTCCAGTAGATAAATTGCATTTACCCGAGAATCATGGCATTTATGTCAGACCCAATCCAGATCCGAGTCAAACACTTAAATTTGTACTCGACCCTATCGGGTCTCGGAATTTCAGGTCTCGGAGGACCCGTGAAGACTAATGATATTTCATATTGTACTCATTTAATGTTTTTATCCATTTCATATTTCTGCACTCGCTGTGTGTGTAACAAGCAGAGTGTACGCAAGTTGTGCACTCGCCATAGGCGCTTGATAATTATCTGTACAATCTACTTTAGACCAGGTTCTTGTTGGTCCAATCACACAATCACTTTCCACTGCCTCAAGATAGCAATGCGCAAACAATGTGCCAGGCAGCACCTCATGTTTAGACCAACACACCCACCGGCACTCAAATGGGCAAAGTGCATTTGCTACATTTGCTACAATGTTGGCTGGATGGCAAAAATGACACTTGCGTTGTCACATTGCGCAGGGTGCAAGATATGGCGGTTCCATGATTCCATTGCCTTTGAGCATTACAACGGTTAGAGGGTAATGCGTTTGTACTGTGTAAGGAGTCCTGCGTCACAGGCAGGAGAGCTGGATACCATTCATTGGATTTATACACCTTTGAAGTAAAACAGTTTTCCTCTTTGTTCTTAAACACCACTGAGGGGGTTGTGCAAGGCTAACACACTAAAGAACAAAACATTGTCGAGTTGGATCTGTCTCATATCGTGGTGACAGAAGTATGCTACAGAACTCTATCTTATCTACAGGTACCATGGTTACAAGGCTTCTAAAGCCTTAGCTGACCATTCAAATCCTGAAGATGACACCTTTGACAGAACTCAGACCTTTTTTTCTCACTCAGACACACTGACTAAAACAAATTTAATGTAACCTGCAATAGTATGCAGAATAAAATAACACATAGCAACATTGCTGATAGATCACAGAACATTAATAATTACTTAATAATTTTCTTCTGAGGTCGAGACACCTAAAATATTTATTTGCGGTTTTCATATTTGAAATGTAATGAAATAACGAACAAAAGTTTTTTTGCATTTCAAAAAGTCTGTGAATGCATTTTCTTTAGTTTAAACAATATCATTAGTTGAATTAAGACAAACATTCTGGTTAAATGAAATTTTTATATTACATTAATAATCTGAGTCAAAGTCTGCCTGGTATTTTCCATGATGTCCTAACATAACATTTTAAGGCAGCCTGGTAACATTTTTACATTGAGACAGGCAAAACTTTTTTACAGCGTGCCTATTTTTGGACGTTTGACCAGCCTAAACCAATTGGATATATGTCTGTTTTGGAACAGGCCACTCGAATACTCATTATGTCATATAGAGCTACTTTAATGGTTAAATCTGTTTTGTGCATTTAAAATTATTTTGGTATTCTGTTAATCTCATAGGGACAACAGTGAATCTCATTTTTATGCACAATAAATTACAAGACACATTTTGCTTGCTGATGAATGATGCCATGGTAATGCAGAAATGTTAAATTAGAATCGTGCAATGAAACCTGAGTGATGGCCGGTCATCGCGGGATCTGTCATCAGGTCATTAGCAACTTTTGCGGGACATTTGGTAATATTTGAATGCAATGCAATTTTCTAGTACACTGAAATAATGCTTTATCGCTTTGTACTGTAGATGTCCACAGTGCTATAGACATACTGTACAGAATGCAACACATCGTACTCTGTGAAGGTGCCTCCTTGTCACTTTTGATGCTAATAACAAACATGCACATAAGACAAGGTAAAGAAACCAGAACAAAATGTCAACAAGTTGTCAAGTACATTAGCCATTACGGATAAAAAAATGGGTATGCTATACAAAGTCAATAGAGAGCGATCCGTCCCCGGGTGTGGGTGTGACTTGATTGTGGTCTGTCTCTGAACTACCACAGGATGCGGCGTGTCTGTATGACAGAGGCTAAACGTTGCCCTGGCAACAATGTGTTAATGATCATATTTATGTTTCAAAAAAATGTAATCTATATAGTATTTTTTTAAAGGAAACATTAAAACGCAGGATGTTTCACAATGTGCTCTGCAGGTGACTCATTGATTGGCTATTTTTAGAATGTGCATTGCGGGCAACTTGTAGGGTTCCCGAGGGCTACTTGGTGCCCGCGGGCAACGTGAGGCCTGATGCAGAGTATATAGAGAATGAGTGAACAAGAGACTGATCCTGACACGGCAGAATGTGACTACATCAAACTTTTAATGAAAGATCAATGTCTACTTGGACATAAAGAGTTTAAGGGAAAGGACAAATCTGTTTTCATAAGTAAGCAATTATCTGTAACTAATAGGTGGTAATGTGTGAAAGCTGAAACTTGTCCCATTCCACCAGCAGTTGATGATTCACAGCATGCAGAGACATCACTGTGGGTGTCAATAACATTTGAAACACTCTTTCCACTAATCTTGCATGTTTTGGTGTGCAGAAGCTATGTAGCCTTGTGAGACAACCCTGATCTTGTGAGCTTAAGTTGACTTTGCAGTGAGAACCAACCAGTCTAAAGAGATTGAAATCCTTGCAACTTGTGTTAACAACTGAACTGACCAATCAGCATCGTACGGATAGCTACGAGTGTGGATTAGGTGTGACGATAATGAAAGTTAGGGTTGCAAAGAAACTAGAAAACAACTTGATATCAACAATGACAGACAGATGGTTCATCCAATCAACTGCCAAGTATATTTTGAAAGTTCAAATCGTTTCCATGAATGGCTCCTCAGATGATGGACTTGTGTCTAACAAGCCATGTGGCGTGACAGGTTATGGCTTCCATAGAATGAAATGGTCAATGCCCTACAGCCACATCAAAACTCACAAATACAACCAATTCAGCAGTGGTATATTAATATAAAACTACATCTAGAGAAAATATCCCAGTTATACAGAGGGGCATAACATCCCAAATAATGTAACTATTTCAAATGTCCATTACCGTCTCTAGGCAATACAACATCGCCAAAGCTTTTGAACCTTTAAAGTAATATATTTGGCTGGCTTTAAGATCTGTGATTCTCCACGGTGTACAACCATTAGACTGTATTGTGTGCGGGCCAAGTCACAGTATACTACCTCCTACACTGACTTTGTTTGTTTGTTGAGCTGTGTTTGATATGTAACACTAAATGTTTGTGTGTTTGTGGTAAGGTGCAAATGAATTGCCCTGTTTGGGATTAATAAAGTTTTCTGAATCTGAATATACAATCTATCAATTTAGCACATGCAAGTTGAATCCGAATCCTGGCCATTTTACACACTGTGCTGTAGGTTTAAACATGCCTCAGGAATTATGGAATTATCCTTAAACGCATGACCTGTTGGAACAGATCAAAGCTCACCACGTCCAGTTTTCCCTTCCCCACTGCATGTGTGTGTGCACGCGTGTGTGCATGTGTGTGTGTCAGTCTGTCAGTGTGATGACGCACCTTGTCAGCCATGATCATAGAAGACCCTCCGTGGACTCCCAGGACAGGAAGTTGTGTCTCAACAGAGAGGAAGTCAAGGATCTGAGCAATTGCTTCCTGGTCGGTGCCGTCAGCATACACAATGCCATGGAGACGCGTGCTTGACAGGAGCTCACACACCTGGGGGGCAGAGATAAACAAACCCTAGTCACAACTACACTCTACGCTGTGTGCGTGGGTATGAGAACCAACAATCATTACTGGCATTGGTGTCCAGAATTAAAGTACAACTCTACACAGATACATATTCCCACTCTAAGTCAAACATTAAATTCCCTGACTTTCATCAGATTTTCCTTGACCTATATTGAACAGAAAAATAGGCCACCAGAACAATGTCTGTATAAAGGAGTCAGCATGGGAAAAAAAAACTGCTACTACTCATAAACATTCAGACGAAGCATCTCAAAATGTAACACCACGTTCGCTCGTCCAGTAAAATTTGAATAAATGGGAAAACATTTTTTTTAAACATGCTGCAAACTAAATACCCTGATATTCCATTATTCCATTGCACAATATTCCAGAAATGACCAGTGGGAGCATATATATATATATATATATATATATATATATACACACACACATATATACATACACTACCTTTCAAAAGTTTGGGGTCACTTAGAAATGTCCTAATTTTTGAAAGAAAAGCACAGTTTTCTTCAATGAAGAGAACATTAAATTAATCAGAAATACAGTCTAGACATAGTTAATATGGTAAATTACTATTCTAGCTGGAAACGGCTGATT
>JAODTR010035352.1:0-20839 GCA_025399935.1 Amblyopsis rosae | reverse complement strand
GAAGCACTTTGTGTTACATTAATTTGTATGAAAAGTGCTATATAAATAAAGATTGATTGATTGATTGATTGATTGATCTTCTCCATTCATTCCAGGTGTCTTTTTGCTCTTTTCTGTTTTTCCAGATGGTGGTGTCGCCGTTTTCAAAGCATGTTTTGTTAGTTTTAGCTTTAGAGAAAACCTTTGGATCCGACAGCCCACAATGTAGTTGACCAAGAAGTGTCCCTTCCTTATTTTAAATTTGGACATTTGGTTGGTCGGTTAGTTGGTTGTTTGTTTGTTTTCATTTATACATTCACTTTATTATACTTGGGTTTTGTGTTTTACAATGTTACGTCCATTTCTGGGATTTTTTACGAGCCAAGCAAGAGTGAATGTAATACAGGACTCTACAAAAACTGGATTTTAAATACTTGAACTGACCAAAGCGAATCACACAACCGCTCAGGACAAGATGAAGACTTTGTTTGACAAGGACACAAAAGCAGAGTTTTAGACCAGGGGAATAGGAGTTGATGTTGCTGTGGTTCCAGTCTGCAGGGTCATTACAGCAGTCCTTACTTGGTGGAAAGAGAGTCCCTGACCGAGACTGCTACTCCAGACTGTATGTGTGGGAGTAGACTGTGTCATGGTATCATGCTGAAACCTGGCTCGCTGACAATTTCAGAAGGCGAAAAAGTGTATTTCCCTGGTGTGGCACTGTCTTGTGTTGAAGTAGATGAGACTAATGCTTTGTCAACCACTGTGGTGACGGGTAGACTGAAAAATGTAAGGGATTTTGCCCAAACTGTACAATCAATTGACTGGCCTAACTGAATTGCAACACACTGATGTGATATGCCTGATCGAGTCACATAAAGCACTGTTCTGTGACGAGCCTACTTAAACGACAGTCTTGCAACATGATAAAAGATGTGGGGGATGCTGCTCCTATCAAACATCCATATTGTGTTAATCCTGACAAAAGAGCTCGTCATAAGAAAGCAATTAAAGTTATAGTCAACTATTGCAAGCTATTTGTAAGATAATACACATTTAGTCAAATTCAAAAAATATCTTCTCGCATTTTGCTATATTATTGTTCTCTGTGCGTGTTGAAAAAACAATCTGGTACTTCTACACAGCCCTGGCTACATAAATAGTAACATGAACAAAGTGGCGTAAACCGCTCACATAAACAAAGCCGTAGCACTATGATTTTCTTCAGGATGCGTTTTAATGTGTGGAGCAGCGGACGCGCAGAGGGATATTTCCCGAAAATGACCCTGCCTTTTAAGTATGTGTTGTAGCAATGATTTTGCTGAACCCAGTTTTAACCCAGATTAATGTGGCCAAGATCAATTTGCTAAAGGGCTACTGACAGGTGCTATGGACTTCCCGTGCTAAGGAAATATCAGCTTTTGTGACACCTGATGACTTCCTGCAGTACAGGGTGATGGCCTTTGGTATGCGGAATGCACCTGCCACCTTGTAGAGGCTTGTGAATGAAGTATTGTTGTTCAGGGTGTCAAGCTTTTTTTGGTGTCTTGGTGAAGTGTTCTGGGAAATGGCCTCAGCATACTCAGAAGCACACAGGCCATCACCTTGTAGTGCAGGAAGTCATCAGACATTACAAAAGCTGATCATTTGCTAAATGTGAATTTTGCCAAGCCAATGTCACACATTTGAGTAAGGTTGGCGGTCAAGTATTTCCAGTGGTCTAAAGTGGAGGCTATTCTTTCTTACTCTGCCCCTATATCTCGAACTGAGCTACACATTTTATAGGTATGGTAGGCTACTACAGGAAGAAGAATATATCTGCCATTTTTGCCCCCCATACGAATCTGTTAGGTCCTTTGTTTGGTCTGTTGCTTGTCAGTATGTATTTAACACAGTACAATGTTTAACGTCACCACCCGTGTTGGCTGCACCAAAATTTGACATGTGTTTGCCGTGGATGCAAGTGACTGGATTGGGTGCAGTTCTTCGCACCTGCACCTGATGTCATGCTTCTCAAAAACGTTTGACCGACATCAAAAGGTACATAGTGCGATTGAGAAGGAGGCTCTGGCCTAATTCTGGTGTAATTTACGGTGGGGGTGTTATCTGTTTCCCCCTTGCTGGTAGTTTGGTGTGCCATCTTCTCTCCTGTCATTCCAGGTGTTGCTGATTCCCGACTGATTGTCTACTCTTCAAAGCCTGCGCAAGATCAGCCCTCAAGCTCCCTCTCTCTACACTGACTTGACTGATTATGATTTGAGAGCAGCATTATGATGTTTTGGTAAAGTTTTATTCCCTTATGTTTTTTTCAAATGGTGGATCTGGCAGTTCAGTTTTCATGGCTTGTTTTGATCATTTCAGCTTGGTTAATATTTTTGGTAGTTTATAGTCACTTCTATTTCATTGGTTCATTTCCATTTTTGTTTCAGGTTATATTAAACAGATCACACATGAACTGTATGTCAAACCCACACAGTACCTGTATGATGGCAGTGAGACAGGCCAGCGTTCCAGATATTGCCAGTCGTGCCTCATTCATGGCATATGTGTCCACCACAGTGGCATTGAGTGTGCTGTTGTAATGGCTGAACCCAGACTCTGGAGCCAGCTGAAGACACACTATTCCCACCATGATGCTGAGAACGGCAAAGGTCCCTGGACACATAGAACAGTGTGTGATGTCGTCTTTGTCTTGCTTTACAGAGCTAGGCAAATACTTTTTTGTTTTTTTTTGGGTGGGGGTAAAACATTTACATTTAAATCATCCACACTTACCTGGAACCATCTGGTGGGCAGTGCCCATGAAGAAGTAAGGGATGAGTGGAAAAAAAGAGGAATAAAGCCCGTTGACAGGAGGTAGGTTCGCCAGTAGGGCAAACGCCATGCCTGTAAAGAGAATACAAGTCCTTCTCAGCTTGTTCATAGGGACTATTTGAGTTCCTAATAAACCTGGTTCTTGGAACAGTATGGTTCTTGGGGTTATGGGAAGCTCTTTGTGATGTACGTTTACCCCTCTGATATTGTCCTGGGCCCTTGGGGTCATTATGGCCTTGAAATCTTTATTTTTATGACACACATCCTAGGGTTAATATGACCCGTGATACATTGTGATGTTATGGGTAGCTCTGTCTAACTCAGAGAGTGTCACAATCTCAAATATTTCCTCTTACTCATAAATACTGTATTTGTGAGTAGGAGGAAGTGTGTGGGACTAGTATATTAGGCCAAATATCAGCAAGCATCCATGCTGGTTTAAAAATAAACAAACATGCAAATTTTTTCATATTGTAACAAAACCACTGATGCCCCCTGACCTCTTACCATTTGCCCCATTTAGCGGGCAAATCAACAGATGTTGTTTTTGGCTATTCAGTAGTATTCTACACATACTGTGTACAGTATATATCTTATAACATTTGGCAATAAAGCGACTCCAGACCCTAT
Organism: Amblyopsis rosae; assembly: GCA_025399935.1. Classification (NCBI taxonomy): domain Eukaryota; kingdom Metazoa; phylum Chordata; class Actinopteri; order Percopsiformes; family Amblyopsidae; genus Amblyopsis; species Amblyopsis rosae. The sequence goes on along the minus strand of JAODTR010035352.1, from coordinate 17,416 downwards.
TCACAAAAGTGAACTTTGGGTCTGGATACACTAATTTAGAACATTGTGCCAAATTTGTACTCATATGTTAAGTTGAGTTATGACCCTATTGTATCTAATAAGTTAGTAGGCTATTAATAAAATAGTAAGTTAAAATAAGAACGCCTACAACTGGCACATGAAATTACAATGTAATGCTTCTCATACTATTTAGACTGATGTAAACAGCTTTTGTTAACAGTGGTACAGAACACATTAAGACTAGAAGCACAACCCACCCTGAGGAACCTGAATGGTGCCTGCACTGACTCCGCTTATCACATCACACAGCAGGTTCTCCTTCACTTTGTACTTGGGCAGCCACCTCAGCACAGGCAGGTGTCTGAACAGTAAACTCTTCAGTTTAGGCCCTGAACACCTGATGGAAACAGATTTTAACAAAAGGGTCATGATGCAGAGGAAATACTTAAGGGTGACTTGGGGGGGGGGGGACTTGTTGACACTGGATTAACATGAATACCTGAAGATTTTCTTTATTTTCTCCCCAACAGGAAACAGCCTGTCCTTCTTGTCAAACTCTTTATCAAAATCTATAAAGTTATAGGAAGGCCTGTCGATCACATAGCGGGGCTGATTCTGCAGCATGGCTGCAATCTATAAACAGAAATATTTTGTCCCCCTCCAAGAAGAATGACCTAGAACATAAGATATCTTCATCACAGCATTTAAGAAAATAAACTAAATTACTTGATTAATGTAGAAGTTTTAGGTCTACTTAAATCAATGGGAAATGGTTGTTTTACCTTGGGATCCTTATCTAACCTTGAAGCAGTAGCCAACAGGTCAGGGAAGTGCTGATGTATTTGATCAGAAACAGGCAAATACCAGACACTATGCCCTCAATTTCCTTGTTGGAATAAAATAAATGGTTTCATTCTATGTATCAGTTAAAAATAATATAAACCAATGTTTCAGCACAAGTTACCAAAATGCTATAGCAGAATTGCACAACAGACTTGTAAAAAAGTTCAATTAAAAAAAGTTAAATGTAAGTGCATTAATATTCATCTCAACATTTTTAATTATGGTATTGATTTGATGTTATCAATTTAGACTATTCACAATTAATTGAAAATGCACCGATTTGTCAGCAGCGGCTATGTAGAATCTTTAAAAAGACGTACCATTAGGATATCTACATTTTAAAACTCAGTTGTTGTCATATTATCAAAACAATGGAATAGCCCAATGAAATATTTTATTTAAAAAATAGTTTCATGATAGGCTACCAATTAATATTTAGTGTAGAAATATAGTCTTAAAAATATTATCGTACCTTGTAGTTGGAGAAAAAAGGTCTAGTAAGATTGCCCTCTAATATGGTATTAGACTCTATCCCTTTGAGCCAGAGGTGTTCAATATTTACTTCTAGTAAAATTGATAGCCTCTTCACCTTTTGGGTGGAGCTTAAGTATCACAGTGGTGATGGACACTACGACAAAAATACTAACTTTCTGCCATTTTCCATCTGTTATCACACTGTAACTTACAAGACACAATACAACCTATGAGATATGCATGGCTAGTATTAATAATTCTCTTAAAGCATGTTCACTTCCATTCACTTTCATTAAGAAAACATTTTTTTTTTTTACATATTTCATAGTTGAAGGGTGGTATCAGCTACCATCACAGAATGTTAGTTATGACAAACAAACATAACAAACATAACATTTAATAAAAACAAAAACAAATATTACTTAAACACTCACAAGAGTCAAATATTAAGACGGCATATTAGACAGCATATGGAAAACAAATAAATATAGTGTTTGCATTGTAACATTTGGTTTGACAAAAATTCCTTTTTGAAGAAACAATAGCAAAATATTACAATCTAAAGCGCAATCATTTTTCAAATATGTTTTTCTCAATGTATAAATGCCCAAATTTAAAAGCAGGTCTCCACCTGGTGGAACAAAAAGTAAATAGAAACACAAAAACCAAGCATTTTGAGCAGTTCATTCCAGCAGGTTTTAACCTTGTTAAATTACTTCATTGGGAGGGGGAAGCATGAACTTCATTGGCCTATTCAGTAAACACTGCAAACAAAGTTCAAATGTCTCCCCATTTCCTTGGACCTCCTTGATTTCTGTGTGCTGTATGTGAACCAATTTCCCTAAAAATATAAATGTTCTTTCCATTGTTTGGATAAGGTATGTGTACATGAAACTATTAAGATTTCATTATGATTTATTTTCTATGGTGGATTCTTCACAATGAATATAATTGCCAATACAAAACATACATAAAAGCTAAAGTAAAAAAAACATGTACTAATTTTTGTAAAAATTGCCTACATTTCAAGAATATACTGTATACAGCAACAATAACATCACTATTTCTGTAATAATGTACCCTACTATACTTAATGTGATATGTACTGCTTCACAAATAACATGGAGCAAATTATTTATGAAAAGAAAGCACCTATTTCCATTCCAACTAAGCTGTTCCTATTTATAACTGCTGAATAAAGTGGTTGGTTATTAAAAGCAGGAGAACTGGTTACAAGGCCACAGCAGAGCTATGTTAACAAATACGGCGTTATGTGCTAGCATTCAGATTACTATTTAAATTAAAGCTCCTTTCCATATCTTCTTCAACCTTTTAGTAATAAAAGCTATTTTAGCAGCTACCGTCAGATACTCAAAGCAATCCATAAAAATACCCCAAAGTCTCAATCATAGTCTTTAAAAATCAGTGCACATTAGAAGTCACTGAGGATGCTGATGTCTGCGAACTCCTGCCGGTATCTGTATGAGTACACGGCCAGAAGAAATGCCCATTTGAGAGTGAGGAAACTCCACACACAAGACAGGTAGAGGCTCCTTGGATCAGTTGGAGCTGTAGGGGAAGGCAGAAGTTATGCATAATAATAATAATAATAATAATAATAACAATATCAAAGCAGGTCCAACAAATTCATTCTGAAATAAAGCTTAAGGGCACTTCTTTCCAGAAATACATTTGCCACAACCCTTACAAATACACCAACTAGGTGCGTCTTGTACACTTCTTACATTGCTTCTGTGTGATGGCGAGAGTGAGGAATGTGATGAAGGCGGTGCCAGCCAGCCCAGCGAAAAGCACCCCGACAACAATGAAGAACCTGAGGCCCTTAAGCCAGGTACGCCAGTAGTCCTGTAGGTACATGATGTGCGTAACAAGGGCCCACAGTGCTAGCACACCTGTTAGGAGAGATCAACACAATAGCATATCAACAATGTATATCACAGCCCTACTCAAGGACCATCAACGGCCAAATATGTAAGTATATGTCATATACTACATGATTACTTTATTCATAATGAATACAAATAACTACATTCTTAACCTGTATATGGTATATTTTGGTTGATAGGAAGTGAATAAGGCACAAATATAAAACTGCTCACTCAAAGCCAAAACAGTTGCATTAAAGCATTAATTTATAATGTAGCTTATGTTAGGTTTTGAGAATGTGGTACACTGTACGGTAGCTGATCTACCACAGAAAACAAAGTATTTTAAAACATATTTCTTTGTTATATTTTATACATATTGAATATTACTGAAAATGTAGATAATTATGCACTTTCACGTGTTGAAGACACTTTCACGTGTTGTTAATATATAAGAACATGCGTTATTATAGTACTAGTATAGGCTTGTTATTACCTGATAAGCCCCCCATTGCAGCCGTCCATGGTTGTTTATATGCAATATTCCAAACCAGAAAAGCAGAGAATCCAACTAGCATACCTAAGGTGGCATATCCTATGCTAATATATGTTCTGTTGGGTCCCATCGTACAAGATTACTACAACAAATGTTTGTAATTATCCAAATAAATATTTTATATAACCATCGACAAATCTACTTGCACCAAAGGCTTAACATTATGTACGGTAATGTCCAGATCCTCAATAGGCCTACTACCGTACTGGTCGATAGTCAGGCGACAGCACGAATTTCCTAAGACTAAATTTAAGCGGGCTACCGTACTATAATTGTCTAAAATGTTGAAAACAAAAATTCCCCGTAATATAAAATAACGGCGGAGGTATTTCAATGTTCTACGAGACGCAACGAACAATTGTTTACCTCCCACCGGTACTGTCTGGTAGGCGGCGCCACCGAAAAAAAGACAATATTGTACCCTATGGTACCGTATTATGAAAGAGGTAGGACTTCACTGAATAAACTTTCATGTCATGTCTTTGCAGTCTCGCAAGAGTAAAAAACGTTATATGTTGTGTTGGTTTTCTAAATCTTACCGATTTCTAATAACGATGTTATGACACAAAACCAGCAACATATTCCTAAAGTTAAAATATATTATTGACACCAAGGAAACCCCCTGCGTTACACAGCGACACAGCGCCTCAACTGGAGAAAACGTGAATTAAAAGGCATTTTTGTATTCTTCTTCGTTCTTCTTCATCGTCTTCTTCTTCTTCTTCGCGTTTTACGTCGATGGCCTATAACTCATTGGTGCATTACCGCCACCTTCTGTTCCGGAATGTGGGACTCAAAACAAATCCGTCAAAACAGAGAAAGGGAAAGAAAAAATTAATGAAGAAAAAAATCTGCATTTGCAAGTTTTAAAACATCACCAGGACATAGTGAACAACTTATGTAGCCTATTTTGTTTATTTAAGTTTATTATTATTTTCTTATAATTTTAAGTCAGCTACAGCTGCTTGTTTGCTACAATTCCTCTCATTGTCTACAGTGTGAGGAAGCTATAAAGAAAAATTATATATTGTAGGCTTTTTCAAAGTTTTAGTGTGGACTGGTTTACTGTATCTGCATAATATGAATACTGAAGTGTGTCTAAAAGTCAAACCACATCCTTGTTTTGTTGTATGAGTGTCAAACTGATTTTATCACAGCACAATGTTGAACACACACACAGACACACACATTATAGGCCTATACTGTGTAGGCTATATAGCCTATACTGCATGCATAGCCTACAGTATACTGTTATATATTGTAATTGTATAATACTTATTATATTCAGTTTTCAGTTTATATATAGGCTATTGTAGGCTATATATAGTGATAGTTAAGACCTAAGGTCTTTATTATCTACACACACTGAAGGCCACATACACGCACACACACGTGTACATATCAAGCCCATGGGCAAGTGTCTGATTGGAGAGATACAGGAAACAGATTTCTAGCTACACTCCCTAGGACTCACACACAACCACAGTCTTTGTGAAGTGCTCCTCTGCAATCTTGCACATGAGAGAGGACGGGCACAAGTCAATTAACCATCTGAAGGAAACATACATCTAAGGTTCAAGAAGGTGCGAAGATGGCTGCAGAGGCTCCAGGTAACCGGTCCTTTTATTCAAGCACATGGTGTAGCTTGTCAGAGTATGGATTGTTTTGATTATGCTCATAAAATATCTGTCAAAATCTGTTATTCACTGGCTGTCATTTTCTAAAAGTCAATTTTTAACTGATATACAGGCTTACTCTTGTCAGATACTTTTTACCGTTGTTATCTAGGCATTTAACATAATTTGCCGTTATTCATCTGTCTGACATGCTTTGACGTTGATGTTATGATCAGTCTAACTCCAATCTGACACTAATTGACGCCGTATTTATTTACTGATGTGAACTCATTTATTTACTATAGAAAATATGAACTCATTAGATACTGTTTGGGACTTGGGACTACTTTCCGTACTTTTCTTCATAAGACCTTGGTTCATAAACATTCATCATTCAGCAGCAGTTGTTCCACCCTGTACTGTTACTCCTGTGTTAAATATAATATCAGCTGTTCTCACACTGGTTTGCTAATACCTCGCCTGGCCAGGGAAGGAAAAGGCGTGTGCGTGTGTGTCTGTCTGTGTCTGTCTGTGTCTATGTCTGTGTGTGGAGGGCTATCAGACTGGAGTTACCAACTGATGTGTTGCAGGAAACCCCCTCCCATTCCCAGAGGAACTGTAAAATATATATATACAAAACACATACACACACACACACACACACACCATTTTCCTTCCTTTGCCAGGCTAGTCAGCAGCAAACTAGTTAGCAACTAAAGAAATCAAGTCAAGTCAAGTCAGTTTATTTATAAAGCACATTTAAAAACAGCAAATGCTGACCAAAGTGCTGTACACATCAATGCAAGTAACAATTAATAAATAAAATCAAACAATAAAACACAATACACAACAAACAAGACAGTTTAAGCATAGTGTCCCAGAACTTACTCGAATGCTAAAGAGTACAAGTGTGTCAGAAGAACAGCAAATCATTTATATAACCCCGGGGTAACAGTAAGGTGGAACCACTGCTTGTTTATGGACCAAGGCTTTACACTGAAGGACAGAACAGAAAGTACTGCAGGCATTCTGGACTGCACACACAAGCCCATCCTCACACATGACCACATTGCTACACTGCCCATAGCACTCTGCAGCAACAGAACCAACAGCGCAGAACACTGAACATTACTCATTACAACAATTCTTACCATTCAATATCATATTGATATGCACTTTAAAAATGTATATTCCTTCATAAGATAGCAGACGACATTTCAGCCTGGTACCTACATGTATTTTTAGTGTCCCATGTTATAACTAATATTGAAATATTTTGTTATGCTAAATATCTACTTAAGAGTGATAGCCTACCGGTAAACACTTTGTACTCACTAGAGGGCAGCATGTGTCTTGAAATCAAAACCGGTTTGAGAAGATATACAATATGAATATACTGTAATATACTCCTGACATTGCATGAAAAATAACTGTACCAAATATTGTAAATTATTATAATCTCTTATAAGATACAGCTGTTTAATATTTTGCCTAACTGATGTTTTAACCAAGATCTTTAACCGCAAGCATGGAGCCAGATGTAACAGCCAAATACATTATCTTGTCCACAAATGTGAGCCACGAACCAATTCTCATTATTGAATTTAGTTTGACTTCCTCTATTACATTAAACATCTGGTATATTTTATGCCATTAAATATGTCTGGACATTCTTAAGTTCCAAATATACAGTACATATGTGACGTTTTAACATAAGAAATACAAATAATATAAGATAAATGATCAATCGGTCTGACAAATACTACTTTCAGTAGACAGAGTTATATAAGACCATGCTAGAGAGAGAAGGCTTAGCTAGTATACTGTATCTTACAGCTAAAGTAATACTTTGTTTTGTTTGCTTATTTGCTTGTTTAATGGCACTGGGGGACATTCAATCCTCAGATATCTAACCTGGTAAGAAGAGAACATTTTCCTTGTACTTACGTGTGACCATACTGATAATATTTAGTTTTAAACGATTTGTTTTGTGTAATTTGAGCTGTCTCAGTGATGCACAAAATTGCTGAAGTGGGCTATATGCAGGAGCAACCGGTGTATTTTGAGTTTTGAGACTGGCATAGAGGTGTGAGTCCATTTGAATGTAGCCAAACAATATGTTTCAACAGGGAACACAGTACAGCAAAATAGGCCAGGAGTGTACTTGTCAGTGTACTGTACATCATGAGGAAAGGCATGGCTGGCTTGACTCAGCCACTGAGGTCATTGCAGGGAGTGCAGTATTTGGCTGGAACAATGGCGGGGATAATAACGTGTCCAGCCAGCGGGACACGCTTAGCTGGAGGCAGTAAACCCAAGTCCATCAACACATTCTGGTCCCTTGGTTTGACAGCTCCATGGGAACTTGAACCTGTTAAACTGGGTTGGTAGGATGCGTGTGTACATGATGTTGCATCTGATTGACATCTAACGGGTCCTTTATCTTTATCATCCAGATGCCTGTGAAGACATCTTACCGACCCTAATACAGTCAATCTTTTCTCCACCTAGACGATGCACACCTGAGTGGAGGGAAGTAAGTAAACCATGAAGTAAATCATCTGTAACATACACAAGAATGTTGGACCATACAGTTTTGTGTACAATGGTTACAAATAAGGAAATAACACTTGAGAAAGAACATCCTGATTTGGACTCACATATGGCCATCCACCATGCTTATATACAGGCTGTATATTATAGGCCCATGACATGCAATATGTAGATCAAGGTCATTTTTATGAGCATGGTCAGATATTGCTAAACCACTTATCTTACAGAAATTGTGCTTCAACGCTTGTGCAAAGGATATACGGCTGCTGTCATAGAGATAACTATGAATGCCAGAATATATGTGTTATAAATGTAAGGTATAGTAAGGAAATCATACAGTATTATTATCCATGAGGGGCAATTTGCTGCACAGTGAGCCGTATGTACAACGGTCAACAATCAACACACACCAATCAACACAAAAATAATTCATACAAAAACAGAATTAAATTGTGTTATTCAAAAGGCAAACAGCAACAAGGACACATTCGTCCTTAAATCCATTGGTCCTGAATCTTGGCAGATGCAGTATCTACAACCAGATCGGAAGCAATCTGAACTCACTGTACAAGGGGTGAATAGGGTTAACAAGGATTGGCAGCATGGGCCTTCTCCATAAGAGTGGTGTCAACTAAATTGGTGGTGTCATTAAATCTAAGCTTCCGATTTACAGTATGTGCATGCACTGATGGGCCACAAACAACATCAGTATTTGGTCCAAAGGTTAACTTATCATCAACTATTGTCCCCAGATACAATACTTGTACAACTGAACATCAATCATTATAAATAAACAAATAAATAACAGTAGTGAGAATAAGGGGAGGCTTCTTTCTAAAATCGATTATCATTTCCTTTGCTTTAAGCAATCATGTTCACCCACCACTGGACCATGGTTAGTTTCATCTTTATGACCAGGGACACAATGAATCATGAAAGTGATGGTATGTCTGCCCTCACATGACACTGACACTCGTGTGTACAGAACAAATACAGTAAGTGGTGAAAGGTGACACACCCCTTGGGGAAACCAGTAACATAAAAGGGCATCAGAAAAATCCCTTGAGGCATGTCAGTTAAAATCAACCATGCCATCATATTAGATTAACGTCAATGTTATGGATGCTGGTAAGGTCATCTGCTCAAATGTGAGGTTGTATACAGTAAATCTGAGGAAACGTCAATAGAATAGGACAAATCGTAGCAATCATACAAACTTCTTTCACCATCCATGTGATCGAGAACCGCACCCCAAATTGCCCATAAGCAAATTGGGGTGGATCCAATATTATCTAATGTTTTATACATTTCTCACACAGGCCATAGTCATTGAGTAGTCATTGAGTAGTTTTTGTGCTTTAATCGGGCACAGGGATAATCACTGAATCCTTCCATTGACAAGGAACCCATGGAGATGAAGTGACTTCATGAATGAAAATAGGCAGACATCGATTCTGCACAGTTCTTAAATCGACCGCAAATATTATCTGGAACAGGTTCTATCACTCTGTCCTTCACTCCCCTGGAGAGTTTAAACACGTTGATCTACTGTATATGTATCTAATTTGGCTTTGGGCCAAGTATACAGACTCCTGGCTAAAATCATATTGAAGCCTATTAAAGTGATTATTAAAAAAAAAAACGCTCAAATGAAATGTCAGTCGCCACTTCTTATTAGACTGCATTCCCATCATATGCTTTGTGTCCTGCCTGGGTGTGAATTACCTGTAGGCCTACTCAGCAGGGTTTCTGCTTTATCCTTATAATTCAAGTTGAGCAAGTTTAAGTTCCTTCTTAATATGCTTCTACAACTCCCTGATAACTCCCTGTGAATTGCGTAGAACTAGGCTAGCATATAGTGGCATCCTTCTGGTTAGAACTTTGTTTTGTTTTGTGTTTGAACAGATTGGACATTGATGGTTTAGCGAGAGTTATTCATTGGGGATTATTCACAAACATGTTAACAACAATAAATTCAGTAAATGTATCCAAATCATACATCTTCAAATATATCCAACATCCCAGTCTGGAAACAATACAAGATTTGTGTGTCAAGACCGGAAAAAGCATCTCTCTGTTCTCTTCAGGACCATTCAGACAGGTTTCTATATCTGAGTCGACGTCACATCATGTGGCATGGGGAAGGGCCCATGCCAGTTGAGGGCCACATTCTATCTCGTGTTTTAACTGTTTTCTGCCCTTGGAACTCTTATCTGCGTGCCCATGTCCGTACACTACAGGGTTAGCCAGACAGCTGGACAATCTGATAAGTGAATAAGGGAATTAAGATGCACATAGGCATAGCCGAGCAACACAACAACCAGGAACACAGGATTGTAGCCATTAGGCTACTCATCATTTACTGTAGGTCCATCAATCTGAACCACCTGAACTCTCAAAACATTCATGATAATACGATGCCTATTTCTCATAATCGAGTGTAGTCTTGTTTTAGGCTAAACATTTGCTTAGAATGAAAAACAAAAAGTGAAAAAAATAGACTATAAACCTATGGCATAAACGTTAGTGTGCATAGAAGTCTTCAGTAGCCTACACCTTGTGGTGAATCGGCGATGTCCCAGTGAATGACCTGTATAAAGTGTGTGAGGCCGCCTTACCCTCGCTCCTTGCCAAGAAGCAGAGTGCGTCCTCTGCCCGCAACTCAACAATGTGCGCCTGTGCTGAGAGGAATTCTGAGTCGGCGTTTCCTCTGCTTGTAGAATGAGCAACACATCGAATTCTACCGGAGTTGTATATGTCGATTTGTTTTTAACTTCGTGATATTGTGTTGGTCCAGTAGGCAATATGGAATGCCCGCTTTGCACTGGTGTCGTCGATCGTACTTATAATGTCTGGAGGCGCTGAAGTCGTCTGCAGACCCCCTGACCAGCAAAGCTGTTCGTTTTGATCTTCAAGAAGATGCATCTTTTTCGGAGTTACAATTATAAAATGTTTCCTAAACGTTGTTCTGTGGAAACACCAACAATACGAGGCATCAGCTGGGTATGCTGCTTTATTATTCATTATATTGAATGGTTATATGGTGGTGTAGCCTATAGTGAACAGATCATGTGGTGACAAGGGTGATTTTGACATCGACAACAGCAGTGATGGTGATGATGAAGACAATGATGATAGCCTGATTGGTGTAGATGCTGCTTTGATATATATTTTAGTCCACAATACAATGTTACTTTATATCTTGAAATTCCATATGTCACTACGTTTACATTTCACTTAATATTAGACATTATACTGAAAGCTGTTGATTTAAAATTGCTTTACCTTTATGAAGCACAACATATTTGCAATACTTTCCCATCAAGTTCAACAATGAAAGGCATACTCAAGGCTTCTGTCAGTGTTACCTGGACATTCAGAAACCATTATTAACCTTTTATTATTTATTATTTCAACTTGACACTTATATACTGGGTTATATTCTAGAATATGGTGCGTGCAGCTATGCCTCACACAGGGCAGAATAGTTAGTGAACTAATACTATCAGTGACAACCTTTAAAACTCAAAATAAAGTTAGCACGTGTAGAAAAACATGTCTCATGTGGTCGCTGTGTGGGAGGGCAGGAAGTTTGCAAGGCACAATGTTTTGTCTTTCTTTTTTTTCATATAAAACTCAGGTTATAAATAGTTCATTGTTTATTGTTCACCTCCTGTCTGTCCCCAACCTTCCCCAAAAACAGGGTGTATAGTTCAATGGTGTATAGCTTACTAGGTTACAGAAGAATGCATTAGAAGGTCACAGGAAGAGACAGAAATTGTGATTTCCATGCTCTAAATGTACTGGACATACTGTCTATTATTTAATAATAGGTCACTAAACCACTGCAACTGCAGTCAATGCTTTGTTTTGCTTAAGAGCACTTCAGGAATTTTGAGAGGTCATCTTTATATCTCGCACCCCTTGAGATAAGCTGCATAACATACCAACTAACTGAACTTGTTTGTCCAATATGTAATTCAATTGTACAAGCCCTCATCTGGTGAAGCTAAATTATTAGCTACTCTAACTGAGCTTTAATTATACCATGAGTTTACATTACACTCATTATCATTTTTAACTGTGGGGAAATTGATTTTGACTACTCTGGTGCATCAAATAGACCATGCAATCTGCTTTGAGCAACATATACTTTTTAATTATGCTGGATACGACATGGCTTAAGGCGTGGGATTCCTTCAAATACAATAAAAGAGATTTTCAGTTCCATTCTTTCCAAATCACCTCTGGCTTGCAGTCTTTGTTTGCCATTAATTGGCATGAAATGAAACAATGAACTCAATTAAATTGAGTCCACATTGAGACATTGGCTAATTCCTGCTCTGAAATCATTCAGTCAGATAACCTAAGAAAGGGCTAATTTAGCAGGCATCATTAGGAGATGCCAGGATAATATTTCTCTATACAGTAGTCCCTATATGCCAGTGTTGATGAGACATGTAGCCAAAGCATAACTAAATATTTAACTTTAAAAAAGATCATACCTCATGTCTGTTGACCTGTTAAGTCTGTTTTTAGCCTGTCGTTTTAACTAATGGGGCACATTAGAGGTACCATTAGACAGAGTAGATGCTATATGGTTGAATGTTTCGCTGTTCCAGGAATTATATCAATTGACTTGACTTGAACATTTTTCTGTCTCTGCTAGCTCCAGCCAAACCTAAATACCCGAAAAGGTGCTCAAGTTGTCCATTTTCAATGGTGCTAGTTAAAGATAAAGAGCATGGCGACGTTCATTTCTGACATTCTAAATAGCTTTTTTAACAAAACATGGTTTGTATGCATTATCTTGGAAACAGTCTGTCGGAATTAGTCTGAAGTTCTCTGTTCAATAGGAATATATTTGGCTTTATAATTGCTGTATTCAGAAACCTCCTCACACACACAATACCTGAAGTGCATTCAATGCCTAAGCACAGTGCAAATGCGGCAACAGATATCCCACACATGCTATTACAAACACATAATGATATGCCATGCTATAAATCTTTGTTTTAACACCGCACCATCACCCACAGTGGGACAAAGTGAAACCCTAGCGGTTCAGCTGACATCTCATCTGGCATATGGAGATATGAGAATACTTGGGGAAGTTACAGCATCTCCCAGTGGATCATAAAAGTGTAATACATCAAATAAACATGCAACAAAGGGGAAGTGAGACATGGGAGGATTTATACAAGGTGGCTGGGATAGCCGGCATTACAGTATAGCTGTGCTGTATCTGTCCTGCATCTTTAGCTCTACCACTGAAAATGCAACAGCAATGTTCTCATTCAGAGATTCACAGCTTGTTAAAGAGACACTCCTCAATATGTTTGGATGTGCCCTTGTCGTTGAAGCCAGTTTGATTTTGGAATTTCTTCGGTTAATGTGCAGCTTTCAAATGGTATGTGAAATAATCCATCCACTAATAAATCATTTGCAGGCACACCACTACTGCTGTAATGTAAACTACTGTAAATCATACTGTTAAATTTAACATCACATTTTTGAGCAATCAATCACTGGAAAAGTTACTAAAAACCAATGTACCTAATGTAACTAAAAAAAAATTATAATCGCAAACATAGTCAAAGTATACTTTACAAGTAAGCATAGTTCTTGTTTACTTGTAAGTCCTGACTTAAATGCAGGTACTATTTTGTGAATGTAATATTATACAAGACAACACAAAATTCCTTGATTTTAATTACTGGATTACCTGACTTTACTAGTCTGGACATTTGTAATATCACTTCTGTTACATCCCATAAATGTATTGCATGACCCATGAGAACTCTCACTCTAGAATTACAGTGTATCTTCACTGCCTTGAAGTTTGACAGCGATGCATTTAGGTTTTTCACTGATACTATTCAGCTGAGAAAAACAAACAGAGCACAGTAAAAAACAACTAGTATGACAAACAGCCTCTTTTTGGAGATCTTGGTGTATTTCAGAGGACAACACAATCATTGCAAAACCACCACACTTTATTCATGATAAAATGTGTTTTGATTGCCAGGCCTTGTATAAGTACAATATAAGACAATTACATGAAGATATAGCAAGAAAAGCATATGGTTTCATCTCTTTCTTTCTTTCTTTCTCTCTTTTAGACTCCTCTTCCCGAGGCCCTGGATTCTAAGGACACCATGAAGCAGGTGTGTATGTGTGAGGGTGAGCGACACAGGCTTTGGCACATTCTACCACAGCTTCCAACAGTAGTCCAGTGTTCTCTCCACTCTTCCTATTACATGTGCCAGTCCCAATGCTCAACAGTCAGTCACATTAGCCAGGTTTATTGCTTAAACAAATGGCTGACAAATACATGACATTATTGGAAGTGAGTGGAAGTACATATTCAACATGCTTAGGAAATACAGTTTGAGGAAAGATCAAAACAAAATGTTCTTCATATGTAAGCTGACCGTTGTTGTTAAAGTGTTGTCATGGCATTGTTTCGTTAAGTACACACTGATCCTGAGCATGTTTTACCACAGCAAATAGCGATTCAGAAGTGGTGGTCATTCCTTCACCTGCTCAACGTCTTTTTTTGTTGTTGTTATAATGCCCTCCATTACTACTCATGTGAGGCTTAAAAATCACATTCCTGCCAACACAAGCCATCAAGGAATCTAAGGGTACTTATGGATGCACACTTAACATTACCCCACCCTGCTCAGCCTCTCCCCACTTTATCTTGACTCCTTCAACAGCCCACAGAAGAAAAAAACTTTGATAAGAATGCTTTTAAATGGAAAGTGAGTTCTTAAAATGACTAACACAAAGTGAGTGAGAGGAAAAAGCTCCACTTTGATTTGTATATATGGTTCATTATTTTTCTTTCTGTCAATAAATTAAGTTAAAATACTATTTTGTTACAATTCCAGTTCCCAAAACATTATTTAGAAGCAAGGTGACAAATGTTTAAAGCATGTGTTGGTTTGTTTCTGCCTGTGTGTTATGTTGGTGGGCGAAGATGCTAAAAACAATAATGGGGCAAATTTACAATAGGGAGCAAGAGGCTCTAGCTTTAAAAAAAATATGTGGAGCTTTGTTCCGTTGCTTAGCAAGTGTTGGCCAGTGTTCACATATGAACAGCATTCTATGAGATAGACAGATTGTAGCTACACTTCAGTTGAGAGACAGTTTCTGCATTATTTGCAAGAAAACAACAGAAAGATTATGTAGTGTGCAAACCTAATGCAAATATGAACATTTTAATTTCTCCTTAGCTCTTTGCTTAACACTTCTCGCTCAAGTAGAATTTAATTTACTTCTGAAGAGGTATAGTTGTGGGTTTAATGCTGTGGCTGATTTGAGTGGCCTGTTTTGAAAGAATTAATTCTGAACATTCAGTAATATGATTTAAAACGTATTTTGTAGTTTATTTTCCATGGTTTAATGTCACGACTGTCAAGAAATACACAGATCAGCTACCAGATTTAAAACAGTTTCAATGTGGTGGCTGATCGTTTTTTAAAGAATATTATCTTAAATGTGGTTCCTTTAATCTGCTACTGGCTGAAGATCTTGTGATTTTGCAGGTCACGTAACCTTACATGTAAACTTGTGTAGGTCATAAAACTACTTCACAAGGTGACGGAGCTACAGAAATGAATCTAGAGCCATGTCAAACGTTCCCGTGCTATTTGACTTTGGTTGTCTGTGCAAACCCTGTGTTCCATGATGTAATGAAGGGGGAGATCACACAAACCCTCAGGTCGCCCAGCTGCTCCATATTCCATCTCATGCATCCTCCGTTTGTACGCAGTGCGGTGGTTGTTGCACCGTACTGCCCACCTAGTTCACCGCAAGAGTGGAGGGAGGAAGAGAAACTGTGGTGAAGGTCTCGCCTACATATAATAGTGAAATCTACCTCTGTCCTGTACAGTGTAGAGCCAGTGCACACAACAAGATTCACCTCAATAGCCAACTGTACACAGAAACATCATGAATGCCCATTTCTAATTCCTTTTTCATGGTCATTTGGCCATGATGAAGGAAATGTTGATTATATGAATATTACTGGGGGAAAAAGTAGACCTGTGTCTTGATTTTGAACTTATGCGGCGTTCATTAGTAAGTTAGTAATAAGACATTTATTTTCTTATTTACCTCCTTAACTGCATTATCATGCTTACACCTGCAAAAAAATCTGAATTGGCATTACATTAAACATGTAGAAAAATTGGTGATGAATGTCTATGAAATGTGCTTGACTTGTACTTTGTGTCGCTGACGGGCGCACCTGTGGGAATGGTGTTTGCTCTGTAATGTGACACAGTTGGAACAATCCACAGGCTCAACCATGAACTAAAGTCTCTAGATAACCTGGTTAGATGGCCTACATGTTCACAATACACTAGGCTACTGTACATTAGCACACAATGGCATCAGCGTAACTGCAGCAACTGAATTTTCTACTGCGTTAACCTAATGCTAAAGTATAGTGGTATGTGTTGAGCTCATCATTACGTAAAGTACAACATGTGTTTTCACAAGGCCTTGGTCACAAAATAGGAATCTCCTAAACAAGAGTAATACCTTTCCAGACCCATACGTCATGTTTGCAGCTGACGTGCGTGAGAATGTGACCGGGGCGGATCCAGGGAAAAGTGGGCCCTGGGAATACAAGTGGTAACTTTCTAGAGGCATGCCCCTTCCCTTGGGAAGCTGGGGCCACAGAGTTAACTTCCACGATGGTAGAGAATACGCCAGAGGGGGAGGGAGAGGGGGGGGGCCGCCTGGAGAATGTCAGGTCTGGGAACTGGCCGGTGGAAAAACAAATTTGTGTTTGTGCATGTGTGGCAGGGGTAAGGGGGTAAATATGCACATCATAAGCGTCGCTGCGATTTTTCCATGTACCATTCCCTGGGCTGTAGCGGTAGATCATTATATTATAGTGTGGGTCACAAACCAGTTTGTTCATCGTGACTGATTACAGGAGATGTTATGTCACGTTAACGGTGGGGGGCTGGGAAAATGGTGACACACATGAGCCCGTGTCACTGACTATAAATTACGACGACGTAAGCGAAGAGATAAGAGTTACAGGAAATGGTCACCGAGTGAGACCTGAGCATCTTAAGTTCACCACCTTGGACAAACAGCACGCCTTTAGGGAAACCTCAGAGCAAACATGCAACCAGCTGAGTCACTCGTGAAATCACAAGACTGGCCACTAAGGAAAGGATAGGGGGTAAATGACACAAGTCTACCTATCGATGTATGCTTAGGAAAGACAAGATAGGTCAGAAAAGAGAGAATATTTCCAAGCCAGAAGCCAAGCCAACACACTATTTAGTTAACAGTAGGCTTGTAACTCAGTGTGGGAGAGTTTCACACTCTCATTTTGAACACATTCTCTGCATCCCACCTGCCTCCCCCCCCACCCCCCCCCCCGGAAAGAATGTGTGAGTTTTCATAGAAAACATGAAATTGTCTGGGTGACCCCAAACTTTTGAACGGTAGTGTATATA
>JAODTR010035341.1:0-20840 GCA_025399935.1 Amblyopsis rosae | reverse complement strand
TAAATGACCCAGAATCACACTATTTCGGAAGCTCTGCGCAACGAACTTGACCATTCAAAACAAAAACAAAAAAATGGAGATAATACCATAGACAGCGGTATTGGGGCAACCTATTAAGAATCACACTATAAAACCGTATCAAACTGTGATTAGTAAAGACTATTCAGAGGAAGCCAGCATCAGCACTTACGTCAAACACAGTGACCAGGCCTAATGGACACTTTAATACATTCACATTAATATGTTAATATGATTAATATGTATGAAAAAAAAATACACTTTGTTATTTTGATCGATGAACTCAAGGAATATAAACAGAGAATTGCAGTTGTGGACACATTCAGACTTTATGGTTGATTCAAAGGTAAGGTTTTGTTTTTTGTTTACATAGGCCAACTGATTCAGTTACGTTGCTGATAGTTTTTAATTCTAACTAAATGATTGAATTGTGTATAATCTAACTGTTATTACAATGTGTAGCTGTCCATATTAACAAAAATATGATATCAGATCATAAACGGATTATAACTACAGTAGCTCGAACAATACAGGACATTGTCAACGTAAAACTTTAAACGTCTTAGACTATTCATCATATAGTTACTGTCCATTACTGGGTAAGTGGCATGTTGTGAAGCAGCATATTCATATGGGTGGTGGGCAGTGCTCCTACGTCTATATTGTACCGGGCGCTCCATCACATCATCCCGGTCTCATCATGCAGGAATAAATTATGCTACTTTGCTGCTCGTAGTTTCCATAAAGTTAGGCTAAGTGAATGAATGATTGAGTTGTGGATAGTTTTACTGTTCTAATAACGTGTAGATGGCCAAATTGACAAGTGCATAGCTTACTAACATGTTACGCGATAGCAGGTTATTCATCATATAGTAGCCTATTTACTGTCCGTTAAGTGGCATGTCAGCGGCATCTTGTTATGAGGGATTATACGGGTGGTGGGCAGTTGGCAGTGGCACTGGCAGTGTGCAAGCCCGGGCACTCTCTCATTCTCTCAACATCCCCCCCGCCCCCGGTACGCATCTTATTTCTATCACTTTGCTTCTTTAAAAAGATTCCCCACGCCACGGCACTGCTGATTAGTTATTCAGTTCTCAGACACATTCTAAATTATTCCTAGGCTTTCCAGACTGATTCTCCCAGCAAAATTAAACTGAAGCTTGCGAGATCAGGATAGAACATAAACAAAGTGGCGAACGCTGCTCACATCAACTATGCCGCTTGTTCACAATGCGTTTCAATCAGGGGGTCAACACTTTATGAGTTGAAGCACCATAAGGGCGCGGTCATTTCACGATCTTGTGCCAAAAGAAACTTTTTTCCTTTGACTGCCATGTTAATTGTGACAATAAACTTCGCTAATCGGCTGGTGCCAGAATGTTTTTTTTTTCACTATCAATATCTCAACACTACCTTAGAACCACAGAGCCCTTTTATAGTATATATAATATATAGAATGCATTTGTTCTTATTCATAGATTAATAATTAACCCCCGTCACTATGATGTCAGATTATGCAACGAGTCTATTGCCTTCGCATCTATGCTCAAACGAAACAATGTGGAATAATATCACACTTTATTTAAAAACAATCAATGTGCACAGTGCAGGTGTCATTTTGCTGAGAAATGAAAAGGCGCGCATCACACACACACATACTGTATCGTCTTCGTGGGTGGGTTAGACATGATGCAGCAGTTACCTTTCTTGTTGGTGGCTTTCACATAGCCTATCTGATGTGTGTCAATACAATATCCGTGATGTCCACCAATGTATGAAAACTGTCCAAAACTGCCAGGTTATTTTTAGTTCAGTCTCTGGCCGCTGTCTGCTTTGCCATCGCAGTAAATGTGGTTCCAAACTGTTCGGTCGTCTCCTTGCATTGTGTAACTCTTGTAGCAATGAAGCTACAGTGTTTTTCTTAATATTCCAAATTGTAGATTTTTTAAAAGGTGTGTGGGCGGCAACAAGAACAGTGTTCTTGTTTGGCTGAGAAGCTGCTGCTAGTGTGCCATCTAATGGCAGAAATTATAGAAAATATACGACTTTTTGACAGAACGAATGTAATCAAGGTCAGAAAAAATTCCCAGATAATACCGCTCAAAAAAAAACAAAAAAACAGCGAAATGAACTGATCCGTTGCTCAAAAACTGAGATATGAACCGAACCATAAATTTGATGAACCATTATACCCCTAATTTTTATTTATTTATATATACACACAGCCAATAAGAGACTCCACATCTTAGCAACCAATTTCAAAATAGAACCGCAATGCCCGTCAAAGAGTTTTAGATGTTGAATTATATCGTACTAATATAGGCTGACCATACGTCCTCATTGTCTCGGACGTATGTTCACTTTTTGTGTCTTAAAAAATGTGTCCGTCCTGGATTTTCTATATCGCCAAAAATGTCCGGAATTCGCCTTCTCAAATGCTACTATTGATTTAACTGACTAATCCCGATTACAGACTGTGAGAGGCAGCAATGCAGTTTAACTCCGGGGGACCTGTGCAACATTACCAAGCTCCAATCTGCCAACAAACGCCTCTCCTGGGCCAATCTGAGTTTCACATGTCCTCCCCGTAAATAGTGTCTTATTGATACTGATATGATGTAATACCAGAGATGCAATTTTGCTGATGTATTTGATGGCAATATTAAAAACCTGAATCGTGTCAGTTTAAAATGAAATGCTTATTTTGTTGTTGTTACTTGTATATTTGTAAATATAACCGCTCGAAAATTCGTTTTCGAGAGTGGCCAGGCGTAGATTCTGAGGGAGTTAGTTTTGATTTGAGCTCGATATTAGCAAGCCTTCTCAACAATGACTAACCTTGTCTTTAAAAGCACACCACAGCTTGATCTAATATTAATTAGATGGCTATGCCGTGTTTGTGTGGATGTGTCTTATAGGGCATGGGCTAACCCTGTGACAGTTCTCTTAAGTGTTTTGAGCAGTGCATGTAGACACATGCACATTACATTGTTTGTTGTTCAAAGCTCACACTTGTTCCTCATTTTCTATTGTAGGTAATAAAGCTAAATACGTTTTAATTAACACTTCGTTGTCATGGGCACAAGCACGGAACTACTGCAGACAACACTACAAGGATCTGGCTGTGATTGGGAATGATGATGACAACAGTGCTGCCTTATCCCTATTTCAAGGTCAAATTTGGGTTGGCATGTACAGAATACCATGGAAGTGGTCAGACAACACTGTTAGCTTCTTCAGATACTGGAATAGCCAACAGCCTGATAACGCTGGGTTAATGCAGTTCTGTGGACACTTGTATCTGCAAGGGACATGGGGTGATAATCAATGTGATCAAACGAATACCTTATTTTGCAATGGTGAGATTTTCTATATTAGTAGCTCCATGATTGCTCAAAAACTTTTAATTGAATTGATTTTTTATTGTTTATTACATGTTTATAATTGTTTATTACATGTTATGATTTAGTTATGGTATACTGAACTTATTAGTAAATACAAATTTGGTGCTGAATAGCAATTCAAATAGTGAAAGTAATTAAACATGTTTTCAGGAAAAAAATGAAGTTCTTCTATTTTTGCATTACTTGCTTTAGTAGGCTGTAACTAAGATAATCAAAAAGATAATGCAAATCCTTTAACATTTAGGTTTACTATTAGCACCAAATTCACAGAGTAACAATTTCACATAGTTAATAGTGAATTAGACATTCTGAAAAATTATAATAAAATAATATAACTTGTGACTTCTGACAAATGCAAAAATAATTAGACAGGGAGCATCATGCATTGAATTTAAACAATTATATGAATGAGAAGCTACAACACTACCAGATATTAGTGGAACAGGCATATAATGGTTTCTGGGATTTGTTTCTGCATGTTTGTGTTTGCTGGTTTGTCCAGTGCATGTGATGAAGAGAGTAGTCAGAATTAAGATTCAGAGCCAGGTTCCTCTAGATCCAGATGCCAACACCCAACTCTTACAGCAGGTAAATATCTTTATAACTTCCTTTCTTATTTAAAAGAAACACAAATCACATACTGTAGTTAATAATACTGTAAACAAATAATGAATATGTAAACGGTGAGGTAAATAATTGCATACATTCCTACTTAGCTTTATGCAACATTAACCAATCAAGGAATGACGGGTGTGACTCTACATTGGCTGTCTTTCCACAAACAAGATAATAACACAGAAGTAATCTGCAACTGATATCAATTAATTTTGACTACTGGACAATTTTGCAAGCTGTTACGTACTGTATGATGTATTTTATGTGTAAATAATAATGCTGGTATGATCATATCCCAGTATCATAGGGGAATTTTTTTATCCCATGTTATTCTGCATAAATCACTCCTGAAAAAGCAGGCAGTTATAAACATGTATTATGTACTACTCCAATTACAAAATAGTTGGAACAGTATGGAAAATGCTGTTAATAAATAAAAAAAATTGAACATTTTAAAATCCATTTACCCTGTACTATATTGGAAATATTACAACACATTGTGTGCTGTGTTGTTAATTTAATTGTTTTGTGAAAATATACACTAATTGAAAATATGACTGTATAATATATTTCCTTTACTTAAGCATATTAAATGTGTGGGCATTTATGACACCAGTTTGTGACGCAAGTGGAATTTCCCCAAAATATCTTCCATTATATCACTACTTCATTACTTCAAGTGCACTGTTGAGGATATTTGATTTTCTATTTATTTATTTTATTAATTATTATGTTAATCAATATATTTTTATATATATGCTTATGTTAAACACACAGTTTTAATAAGTGAAAGTTTGATTTATGATTGTTAATCTGTCCCATTACTTTTTGGTCCCTTAAAAAGTGTGAGGCACATAATCAAACCGTTCACCTGATTTGGATGTAAATACCCTCAAATCAAAGCTGAAAGTCTGCAGTTAAAGCACTTCTTGTTCGTTTCATTTCAAATCCATTGTGGTGGTGTATAGAGCCATAAAGATTAGAATTGTATCAATGTCCCAATATTTATGGACCTGACTGTATTTATTTGAATAATTACTCTGTTAATCATTATATTTTATGCTTAATTAAACACACGCCATATGTAAACTCATTACTTTGGCTGTTTTCCTAGAGACATACCTATGTTAGTGAGACCATGTAACCAGCAAGAGTAGATGTAGTTCAACGAAGGGTCTGTGCTAATTCAGTTTCCTGTGTTGTTTTTGTTGCATTTGATAGTAATCCTCGTTAGTGTAGCCTTGGAACACTGGACTATTGAACTCAGTTTACCAGAGGGTCAGGATTAACTTCCTTGTGAGTACTGTATGAATGAGACAAGAACACTGCATCTTTTACTCTCAGGAACGAGCTCGAACACGTCTCCACCTTAGGGGAATGCACATATAAAAATGAACATTTTACTCTGTATGTTAGAATTATCTGAATCAATGTCTTGAGCAGACCTGGCTGTTTCATAGTGTCGTTTATTGGTCACTACTTTCTCTGAGCGGTGGCGCTAGGAACCGAAAGCCTTACAACCTCTTGGCCGAGACCCATCGACAGTACTGACATTACTTGGTCCTTTCGAGCCGGATCTCAATATCTCCACCTGCCTCTTCGGTGACTGAATCAATCGCTCGGGGAAAAAAAATCCCTCATCGAAAGACCTTTGTTCTGAATTGAGCGTAAACAAAGGCCGGTCGCATCTGGTTGAGGCGGCAGAGTGACCATCATCAGCAGGTCTGTAGACTTTTATTCATTAAGATAGAAGATATTCTTGAAATAGTAGAATTGTCCTGAATTATCCCAGAGGAGGTGTAATCTTGAAACTGTAGAGTAACCTAGGTTATCCCGTGAGCGTACGTTAATATCCTTATTAATAGTCTTGTAGATATCCTTGTTTAAGCGCCTTGTTGATATCCTATTGTTGTTAGTGTTCTTACTAGCGTTCTTGTTAAGTTTTCTTAGCCTTGTAGAGTTTTAAATTAGTTTTTTTGTTGTGAAATATCTATGTTAACTTGTCAAACAGTGCGTGATCATGGCATTGTGGATTGTGCACTGAGGCCTATGGGGCAGTGTTAAAGGTGCAATCAGACACCAGACTTTCCACTTTATTCAGGTAGCCTGGTGATCACAAATGGATAATGGCCAAGGACCCTAGAAATGTGGAGCATTACAAATATTGGAAACAAAAGTATGGTTTTGATGGCACACTAGAAGTCAGAAAGTGTGAAGAGTTAGTGAGAAAGGAGAGAGGATTGTAAAGGGAGTGAAATGAAAGGCAAGAAAAAGGGATTGATAGCCACGTTGATGTGGCAAGCAGGCTAGAAAAAGACAGAAGGGGAGAGAGAAAAAGGCTGAGGAGCAGGTGAAAACAGTTGATAAGCAGCCAGTAGAAAGTAGCCATAACACAGGGCTTTATCCGTCTCTCCTCACTGTAACCAATCCTCCTCCCTACGCTTTCCCACTGACAATAGAGAATATGGCCCCAATGGCTAGACTACCCCAAGGGCAAGCTCCTCTCCCCTCACTACAAGTGGTGGTGGAGACGATCAAAGCTCCAATAAAGTGTCCCATTCGTTTGTCAAATAACCGTATATTTAATGAATCGAAATTGTATGAATATTATCAGATATAAAAATGTATAACAGTTTGAATTGTAGTTTAAAGTTAACAAAAAGTGACCATAAAGCAAATATCAATATGCATAGAATTGTTACCCAAGACAAAGTATACCAGTATATAGACAAGACAAGGCAGTCTAGCACAGGTAGAATAGTACAGAGAAAAGACCCAGTCAGGTATCAGAAGGACCACAAGAAGCCCTCCGTATCCATAGTGATCATGTTTTATACAGGGGTGGAATGTAAGGCTGACCCAGTCCTATTGGCTAAGCTTTACAAAGAGGGTGAAGATAAGAGGAGGTCTCATGTCAGGGTCAGAGGGAGAATATGAGTGACATAGACTTCCTGGCATCGCCCCCTGTAGTGTTCTAGTACTGTAGGTTCCTGGCCTTTATCAGACTTTCACAAAGGAGAAAGGTGTTGCTTTCTATGAGCAAATGGCTGGGTGCAAAATGTAAGGATGCAATTTAAATGTATATTGGAGGGCGGGAGGCCTTGCTGTAGATCTTCTGGGGTCTGGGAATACACTAAAGGATAAAAGTATCTCTTTATCTCAGGTGAGTTTATTGTCCTGGGGAACAGATGGTCAGTATCTTTTCATTCATTCATTCCCAGGAGTCTATCTATCATTATGATACAAACATAAATGTGGTTAAAACTTAACAAGAGGTCATTGCTAATTATACATTCTGGTGTAATGGTCATAAGGTCAACCAGCAATTTCAATTCATCAGTGGCATATCTAAATCAGCCACCCATACTCCTGCCGGTAATCAATCCTCCGCATCGGGAGTACCGATAGAAGCTGATGCGCGTGTAGTCCGAGAACAACCCCGCCACAGGTGGTGCGGTCCGGTACAGTTCCGCCCCCACCTTCCTATTCACAGACTCATTCCCAAACAGCGATAGAGCCCACAAGCCCATGGAAAATCACACTAGAAGAAAGACAGCTGTGAGAAACAGCGACATTGAACAGGCGGAAAATGTTCCTCTTATAGAACTGCTAAACCCACAAGGCGGGTTCCCAGTAAACCCAGACCAGCCAAACGGAGCGAGACACCCACCTGTGCTCACAGTGTACAGGCCATGGACACATGCAGACATGTGTAGAGCTTGTGATGGTTTGCCTCCTGTGAAGGAAAATGTTACAGAATAGAGACTGCAGGTAGAAAAGATACTTGATGCTTCTATCTAAATTCCTCAGTCTGAAGATGTGTTTAAACACCTGGTGGGGAGAGAGTGGTGTGTAGTAAGGGAGGACTGGGATCCACTCCAGAACGGAGTGCCTATATCGTGGGCGGCAGATGGGGAATACCACCAGAGTTACCACATCATTGAAAGGGCACGGGGCAGAGCTGACAAAATGATAGAATACACTCAGACAGACACAGAAAGCATCTTGCAATACTATGATAACGTGGTGAGGGTTTAATGCAAACAGTGGGTTTGAGGTTCCTGCTGTACTCCATGACGACCTGCCATATCCCGCAGCCCTCAAGTCAGCTTTTCTGAGGGGACTGAAACACCCCTATCCTGGGGTACATAAAAACTAATCTAGTGGGATATGAGGCAGAGACTTTTACTCGACTAAAACAGTATGCTATACATGCTGAGAAACTGTTTGCAGAACAGAAGGCAACAGAGACCAGGGAAGCAAACATACAGAGACACGTGACTGTTACTCACTGCGGAAAGGAAGGGCACTTAGACAGAGCGTGCAGGTTGTCAAGGAAACCCAGGAACATCCCAGGCCTGGCAGGCCAAGGTCAACAGATAAGACAGAGAGAGCAGAAGCCAGGGAGAATAGAGCAGGGGGAAGGACAATGGGCAAAACAACACACTAATAACTCATGATTATGCGTTAATCATAACCCTAATTGGGCATGCAAATAGATGAAAGCACACCACATATCGAATCTGACACTGATGTAATGGAATTGGCTTCAGTGGATGTGCTGCTTTTACAAATAACTAAACGTTGGGTAAAACTGAATTGTTAACGGACACCCTGTAACATTTATTTATGATACAGGTGCAGGCAAATCTATAATCTATCCTAACAAAAACAACAAAAGTGTGTGATTCACTACCCACAGGAATAAAAGGAGTACAGCGCAGCTCCAAATGTAACACCTTCTGCACCAAACTCGACTAGACTCGATAGAGGGGTTTTCTGATACATTTGAACAATTAGTTAAAGGAGGAGTCATTGTTCCAGAAAACTGCTTTTTGTAATACTCCTATGTTTCCAGTAAGAAAAGTAACCTTGGCTCAAGAAGCATGGCAGATGGTGCAGGACTTACAGGCAGTAAATCACGTCAGTCTTAGAGCCCCCTGCGTCACTGACTCCAGCATGCTGGTAAACGCTATTGAACCTACACAAAGGTATTTCTCTGTAATTGACCTGGCTAATGCATTCTTCAGTATTCTGCTGGACAAAGACAGTATGGGATGGTTTGGTTTTACGTTTAGGGGAAGAAATCGAATCCAACTGGGATAT
Organism: Amblyopsis rosae; assembly: GCA_025399935.1. Classification (NCBI taxonomy): domain Eukaryota; kingdom Metazoa; phylum Chordata; class Actinopteri; order Percopsiformes; family Amblyopsidae; genus Amblyopsis; species Amblyopsis rosae. The sequence goes on along the minus strand of JAODTR010035341.1, from coordinate 11,697 downwards.
TATGAGTCTCCAACCAATCACTTCAAACTTAGCTAAATTCGACCCCCCCAGGGGAAAGTCAGATATTGATTTACATAGATGACCTATGTAGTCCAACCCAGGAGATATGTAAACAAGACACAATTGCTCTGTTACATTTTCTAGCAGATAATGGACACAAGGTCAGCAAAAATAAATCACAACTGTGGAAGGAACAGGCTGTGTACTTTCAGCACACACTAAGATGTGGTACAAAAGCTCCTCCGTAACCATCACTCCGCCCAGCGAGCGGAACTGACCGCGCTGATAGAAGCGTGTTTAATTGGGGGAGGTAAAATAATTACAGTCTACACAGACAAGCGCATATGCATAAAATGCACTCCATGTGTTTGCTGCCCAATGGAGAAACAGGAGAAAACAGGAATGGTCACATCCACAGGGCAGACAATTACTGCATTCAGAGACATTTTTACAGCTATTAGAGGCAGTCCAACTACCAACAGAAATAGGTGTGTGTAAATGTGCAGCACACACATAAATAAATCCAAAATATCCAATCTCAGTGGGTAATGCTAAGACAGATGCGGCTGCAAAACAGGCGGTGCATATGCCTCAGAAATTACACATGAATTTAGTTGAAATACCTAACTTTGACATGTCCCTGCTTAAAGCCATGCAGGAAAATGCTACACCTAAAGAAAAGAAACATTGGCAGATTAAAGGAACGGTAAAGAATTTTGACAGCATTTACAAATGACCTAAAGATAAATTAATTCTCTCAAAATCATTATTTCATTATGCTGCTAGATTGACACATGCGCCAAGACATGTGTCAACAGGGGGGATGTATAGTATTATAGATGAGGTATTCACCTCATAAGGTTTAATAACCTATAGTACTTAAAGATTTTTTGTAAATGCTGTGAGATCTGTGCCCGCTTTAACCCACAGGGGAACTACAGGCATGCTCCAGGAGTATTTTTCCAACCTGACTATCCATTTCAGCATTTAGAAATGGACTTAATTGAACTAACACAGTGTGAGGGTAACAAGTATTGTTTAACTGTCATTGATGTATTCTCTAGGTGGGTTTAGATTTTCCCAACAACTCATGCAGATGCAATATGCGTGGCAAAAGCACTATGCGAGACAATAATATCAACCTATGGGATACCTGAAAAACTGGAAACATTTTGTTAACGCTATAGTTAAACACCTACGCGAGACAATGAAAATAGAATTGAAAACACACTGTTCTTTTCATCCCCAGTCCGCGGGACTGAACAAACAGAAACGCTGTATGGGAGACCATTCAGACTCCCAACCTTTACACCCTTCTCTTCTGGAAAGGAGGAGGCAGAGGGGGATCTGTTGGACCATATGAAAAGATTGTTAACAAACAAAAACATTGTTTCTACAGTTGCAGTTCCTGATGGGAGCAGTACCACAGCCTGCCACGACCTGGAACCTGGTTATTGGGTGCTGATCAAAACCAGAAATAAAAAGAACTGGAAAACATAATCCTGGGAGGGACCCCACCAAGTTCTGCTCACCACACCACTGGCAGTCAGAGTCATGGGTAGAAACACATGGGTTCATATTTCCCACTACAAAAAGGGACAAAGGCTAAGTGAAACAAAATAAATGCCTAGAGTACACGTTCTCATAGAGAATGACGGACATATGTCTATATAGCTGCGGGTCTGGGGGTTCCGAGTACAGCTTCATGATTATGAAGGGCGGATGCCGTATGGTACAACTGTGTGGCAGTCACAGGACGAAAGAGAATTCAACATTTTGGAAACTAATACATTTATAACTATAGAAGAGTTTGAACCAGCAGTTAATATTCTAAGAGGGATTTTTTTTATAGATTATAACATAGGTCAAGCTTGGGTTTTTAATTAAATTAAGGAGGAAACATCTACAAACACAACTCTCTGGGGTGGAAGCATTGGCTACAAAAAGAACTGTCTCTTCTAGTGGGCAGTCATCGCAAACTCGTGGAAGAAATCAACTGATCCCCAGAGAATTAGGTGCTTTGGCAAAATGGGTTCTCTCTTTACACACACAGGCCGTTCAATCATACATGATTGATTCACTGTAAGACACTTAAGGAAAGGCGAGTACCATATGGGAAGAAATGGAATGATAATTAACATACGCAGTATCACCTCTGCTGATCCTGGGAAATTTTGGTGCACTATAGACAAACCAGGAAGCGACATTTACAAATTGATTATACATGTAACAGAAAGAAAATCTACCAATCTCCTGCCACAAACCAAAGTGGAGGAGGGGGCATATTTGACTATGGATTTGTATTCACTTTTAGACACCACACAGGGACAAGAAGGGAATAGAGAGGTTAGCATTGTATTGCAATGTAAAGATAACACAGCCTGTGCTATCTATCCTCCAACATCTCTCTAGATCAGTCTCTAGATCCCAAAGCAGACTTCTGGGTATGCCAGTCCATGAGGCCCCGCTTCCAGACAACACCTTTAACCTCAGCATCCCATGGGATTGTCCTTGTGTGAATTTAATGTACGTATTAATTCATTAAAACCTAACTGCTCGTCAAAATTGGCTGAAGGCATTGTGTTGCGGTACACCTGCCTGTTTCTGCCCGTACCAGTTGGGGAGCCATGCGGGAGCGATGTGGGTCTGTGGCCATACGGCGTACCATGTCTTGGACTGGTTGCTGTTACCCAGCAACTGTCAGCACAGGTACCACAGTGTATCCCATAGGTTCCGAAAGAATGGCACAGGAAGGGTTGGCACAGAAAGGGGGTCATCACAAGGGATCTCTCCCAGCGTGGTTCAAGGGCTACAAGACTGTGGACCCTTGGACCTCCCCAGGCACAAATATTATGATTAAATTAATGGATTGGCTTGACAGATTCTCTCTTTGGCAAATGAGACTTAAAAAGCTATACCTTTATTGACAAATGAGCAGAAGATCGTACGATCAGCTGTAATACAGCATTGTTTGGTACTGGATATTTTGACTGCTGAAAGAGGAGGAGTATGTAAAATGCTGGGGACAACATGGTGTTTTCACCTGCCTGACAATCATAAGAACATCACAGACATCATTTCCCAGATGCAACATGCAATAGTTGAACCGGTAGCTGCATCGGGGTCCTGGGAATGGTTATCTCAGAGGTGATCGGGATGGTTGTCTTGGGTAATGATTGTTGTTTTTCCCATAATACTACCGATTCTCATCTGCCTGTGTGTTCTGACCTCTTGTATCCTACCCCTGGTGCGACACCTGGTGGCCAGAATGGTGGGTGGAAAGCAGATACTGTAAGAAGACACTGAGAAAGGAGACACCACAGCTATGCCGCAGCACCTGGCTATGAAGACGATTACCTACCAGCGGTTCCAGATCTCTCTTGAGAAACCAGAGTAACTACAGATCCACAGTGACATCCCAACTTCTCCTACTGGATTACATGTTATTTTGACTATTTATTGACACTTGACACTTAAAACACAACAAATATATATTACCTACTTATAAAATATCTTGAAATTATATTTGACACTGGAAGTTATTGGGGCATTTCAAGTTTAGTTTCTGAGTAATAATAGTCAAAGTATGCAAATAGGCTGCTTGGGAAATAAGATGTACAAGAAGAATTAAATCAACTGTTTCCATAAATATTTGTAGAGGACATAGAATTAACACAACTGGGTGTAATAGACAACGCATTGTGGCATGTTTCTTAAATGAATCTTAAAATTGTATTTTCTATTAAGAAATCATTTATAATTCAAGTATTTGTGTAGCCAATCATCTTTGAATGTAACCTCAATAGTGGTTTAAGAGGATATTACTTCCTGTACCTCTCTCAACTGAGAAATACCATTAGTAAAATGTATTCCCCTTGTATTTTTTCTGACAAGTACAACAAATGTAATGTGAAACTTGATGCACCCCTTCAATCATTTGCATATTCAATGTAAAGTTTGGTATAAAAAGGTAGCAAATGTACTGGGCTGCTACCCAGAGGCTTTATCGACATTTTTCATGCTAAGAACTGATTAAGGTTTTAACATATGTTCATTTTAGCCTGTGAGTATACATTGTTTTAACACAAAGAAGGTTGGTCATATGAAGTTCATTTTAGCCTGTGAGTATTGATTAACATTGATTTGATTAACATTTTCTACACAAACATTGTCTGAAAAATCTGCTGCTGCTGTTTTTGTTATGGCTAAAAAATAAATTGAAGCCTGAAGTTGACATGTGGGTTAGCCGATTAAATTGCACAATAGTATGCCTCTATTTATTTCACTTTATGAATCAGGAAAAGGGGAATATATGTGGGTGCATTTATTTACTTTGATGGAATGATATACAGTAGGCCTATATTCAGAATATGAGAAATAACCATAATATATTTGTAAACGTAAAATCAATGGGAAACAGGAGAGACTATTAATATATTTTGTTTCTACCAGAGCAAAAAGTTATGGATCTCACACTTCCATTAAATCTACTTTTCTTTGGTGTCATTCACATTTTAAATGTTAAATACCATTGCATAGTTTTCATGTTTACGTGCTTCGTGCTGATTTCGTGAATTAAGAATGTGACGGTGTGCATCACCGGAGCCGGACAGAAGTAGTAGGGCAAGATTATTTTTTATCCCTAAAACCACGTTTAGACTAATTTAACGTAACTTCTTTTTGGAAGCTGTCGGCTTCTTTTTTACATTATAACACTATGGAGCGGACCATGTGTTTAAAAGCACATGGGCGCTGAAAATGAACACTGCCGCAGCCGCTTCACCAGCAGCTCTGGGCTTCTTTTTCAGTTGAAAAAAGTCCAACTTCTCAGAAGATAATGCCCTACGTCATCCGCTTTTTCGACAGTTGACCAATCTCAAGCGTCGTATATATTAAGTAACTAATAACTAATATTATGTTAGTGAAACAGTTTTAGACGTTGTAAAAAGTATTTATAAAACATAGCTAATACACATCGACATATTCAAGCGTCAGCCTCTACTCGTGAATGCGGTGTCCTAGTAACAGTAAACATGCCCACTTCTCAGATAACAGGAAAAAATGAAATCAGAGTTGAATATTTTTCAACTCAAGGCGCTCAGAGCGCTCAGAGCGCTTCTTCTAAAACGCAAGGCGCAGCCGGCGTCTTAAAAGCAAATTGCCCAGGGCACATAAGCAACGGCGGAGCTAGAAATTTTTCAACGGGGTGGCCAGGATGGTACATGTAGTAATTTTGGGGTGGCACAGAAATATAAAATGTCAGCCATAATCAATAAATATAATCAATCAAATTATTATTAATAATAATAATAATACATTGCATTTTATATAGCGCTTTTCTAACCTTACCTGTTACTCAAAGCACTTTACAGTATATTGCCTCACATTCACCCATTCACACACACAGGTGGTGATTGCTGCCATGCAAAGTGCGACCAACCACCAGGAGCAGTTGGGGGGTTTAGGGGGTTAGGCATCTTGCTCAAGGATGCTTACAGGGAGGTCAACACCGGGGTTTGACCACGACCTTCCACCTGGGAGCCCAACACCCAGACCACTCAACCATCCTGTCCCCCTATTGTATTGTGCGGTTCCACGTTAAATTATAATAGGTTTTGCGACAATATTATTTTGAACTTGGTCGCCGCCATATTGACGTCGACGTCACAGGCTACGTCACTAGGTTGGTTGGTCTACAAGACGGCAATTTCAGGGCATAAAACCTTGAGTCAAACTTTCATGTTGCTTTAAAATTTGGAAAGTGAAGCTGAATGTAATTATGAAGAGATTACCACAAGCCCAATGGTGTAATATGTCCACCCAGTGAGGAGGATTAAAAGACTAAACATAGTTTATTCAGTGGGAGCAGCCATCGTTTACTTTGGGAAGACCAGGGAACACCTGACCCATGATTACTCCACTGAAATGCCGACTGCAAGCGACTCGATCTTTCATCTTCTTATGTGGACGCCTTTCCTGTGGATCTCTCCTGCATTACCCTGGTCCGCAATTATTAGATGTTCATCTATGAGAGGGACGAATATTTTTGGAAGTGCCAAATTAGTGCTTTCCACTACGCGAAGTCTGTGCGGAGACTGGAGCGGGCTATCATCAACAACAACAGCAGCAACCATATGCCAACGATAGCCTAGCTACTTAGCATGTAAAACGGCACAGATAAATGTTTGATGAAAGAGTCTTCTTTTCGTTAAGTCACCAACTAAAATGGCAGGTAAAATAATCTGTCTGATAAAACCATTTAATCTGTTTTGGAAGCTACAGTACTGAGACTGCTATAGTGAGTGTCACGTAGGCCTACTACGGTAGTGTACAGGGGCTAATAAAGCTGAACATAATATCTACTTTGAACCAGTCGTCATTGAGGCTGACGTTTGTTTACCAAGTATGATACTGGAAAGTGTTTGTTGGCAAAATATAACCGATTTTGTTTTACAAAAAGCAGCTGCAATTTATATTGTTTATGGTGTACCGGTAATACTTTGACTCATTACGTGACAGCCAAAGAGACAGCATAGCTACATTCTTCAGTCTGTTCAGGTTAACTGCAGACAGTTTATCTAGGACACATATTGTGGCAACCTCCACCAGGAATGTTTTCCCGTCATCACAACACTATGGCTTTCAATACTATTGTATTATTTATTAATTTGAGCAAGAAGCAGAAAATAAACTTTAAAGATCTTTGCTAGATTGTTTGAGTCAAATGAATGTAATTGTTATTGTAAGTTCCACAATATAGTACAAATAACGTTATTTACATTGTTTTATGCTATCTGTTTATACGCATTATTATTTTGGAACAATAAAGCAAAAAAGTGTAACTGGTGTGGATATTGTGAATACATTTGCACTAAAGATGGTACACGTTTTTCTTTGCATCACTGACAGACTGCATTTTGAATAATGCACATTGCAATGTCAAATTTTTTTTTGACAGATAGTAATTATGGTGAAATGTTAAGAATTGTAAAATCTAAAAATACATTTAGCTAAACAGTTGGTTGATATATGATAGTCCCTGTTGTGATCTAAATTAGCCGGCAGGAATGAGGACACCCACACGTAGATTTATAATAATATAACTTGTATTAACAAAATGCAATGATGAGTCGAAGATACAATTCAACCACGGCCGTGGTATCAAAACATTCCCACCGCCACGCAAGCTCCGTGAGAATCTATGCGGCCGGTAGCCACACCCCCTAGCCAGTTACCTTTCCACCTCCGGCCTCCTTCTTCCGTTAACACCTTATGTCTGATATAATGTTTATGCATTGCCCTCTATTGGCCAGGAAATGAGTAGTAATAACCACCAGTAATAACCATTAATCACCATCCGTCTTGTAAACCTATTAGTAAGACCTATATATGTATAATTCTCAATGTTAGTGCTCGTTCAGAAAGCACTTGCAGTGTCATACCGAAATTGTATCCCCTGCCGGAAACGGATTGCCGTTTTAGTACCGTGAGTAATAATGCTTTTATCTGGATCAGTGATCATATCATGCAAAACATTTAACTTTGTCCCTGATAATAACAAACATAGAATATGTCTTTGTTAAATTTGAACGTTTATTGATTAACCGAATATCAGTTTGTGCTGTTGCTAGCAGCTAGTCACCTATCGCGGCAATGGCTGCAGTTTCGTGCTATGCACCCTTCATTAATTAATGAATACGTGCTTATGGGTACATGGCTGTTTAGCGGGCAAGGATGGCTGCAATGTTGTGCTATGGTATAATTTAACCTTCATTCATGAAATAATGTGCTTAGTAGATACATGGCTGGTTATCAAAACGTACCACCCGTTCCTTCACAGGGCTGTGTGACTAAGTTACTGCTGTGTTTATGTTGTTGACACGAACAACAACGAACTACATTCTGCCTCCCATATCCTTTACTGTAGTCAGGACGGCGAGGTGGAATTAATGCGCAATATTAACGCCTTGAAAACACTGCTGAAAATAAACCATATGTGGTTCAAAACCCATAAACTATGTTCAAATACGTTTTGCTGCTGTATGACTAAGCAGTCAGCAGTAAAGCAGTCGTACCTTTACGTCAACACAGCTACGTGGAAGTCGGGGCGGAGTGGGCAGTGGCTTGTTAAATTTAAAGCAACAGTCACTGAAAACCGGCCGTGGTATGATAGTGCAAATCCACACAATCTGTGGTATTTTCACCTAAACTTCCCAACTACATTGCATTGAGAAGTAAAGGAACTGTGTCAACAAGTGAAAAGGAGCATGACATGACACCTTTAAATTATTTTCTCTATGGTACTTAGTGGGTAAGGATCTATACAATTTTTTATTAGCTATTTAAACTACAAATTGGCAGAAATAGTCTGAGGGAACCTATGGTTGAGGGAATATAGAAACACTCGCATGTACAGGACCCATTCAGTTGTTTTTGTCTGCCAAATGATGTACCGGTATGTGTAAATATGCCTAAACTAAAATAAAACTTGTATTTTCACAGGATTCTACATAGTCTCATCTTACCCCTACTATGTCTATCACTATGTAAACCTGCAAATGAATTAGACTGATGCTCAAAGTTACTGCAGAGAAAACTACAATGACCTGGCCACCGTTGAAAATATGGAGGATGTAGGAAAGCTGAATCTATTAAGTTATACTGGTTACCCCTGGATCGGAGTGTATGACGACCCCAGAGCCTGGAAGGAATCTGTGATTCAAGATGTAAACTCCTGGAGGTGGTCAGTGAATGACACCATAAGCACCAGTGGATACTATAAGTGGGCTCAAGGAGAGCCTAACAGAAACGGTCCAAATGTGGCTTGTGTGATGTTGTATTTAACTGGATATTGGTATGACTATGATTGTAACACTAACTATTACTTTGTTTGTAATGGTAAGTACACAATAAGGTAATGTATATCAGTATATGTAGACAGTCACATACACATAATTACATTGTTTATTACTAGTCACACTAGTTCCCCATTTTCCATTGTAGGTAATACAACAAAATACGTTTAAATTACCATTTTGTTGTCATGGACACAGGCCGGGGACTACTGCAGACAACACTACAAGGATCTGGGTGTGATTGAGAGTGATGATGACAACAGTGCTGCCCTCTTATTTGAGGGTTACCTTTGGATTGGCATGTACAGAATACCATGGTGGTGAGTGGTCAGACAACACTGTTAGCTCCTTCAGAAACTGGAATCCCGGCGAGCCTGATAACGCTGGGTTAACACAGTTCTGTGGACACTTGTATCCCCAAGGGACATGGGACGATGAACAATGTTATCAAACATATACGTTCTTTTGCAATGCAGGTAAGGTTTGCTTTAACACACTTACTGTACAAACATAGTTTACATAATATGGCAGTATATATAACCAGACATTTCCATGTTATAATTTTTACTGCCATCCACCCTAGTCTGTTTGGTCTGGCATCTGTCCATTTCCCTGTGTTTTCCATTCGCCGGTGTTACTTGCCTAGTTTGTCTGTCTTTTCCACCTGTGTATTCCTCCCAGGTGTCTCTTGTAATCAGCCTTTGTGTTATTTAGTCTGCTTGCTAGTTTATCAAGTTACTCCCTGTACGTTCTGACCTTCTGCCGTATGTATTTGTGCCTTTTTTTTCTGTCTTTCTTTGTATCTTGTATTAAAACCACTGCAGTTATCTTGCCTTGCTGCCTGCTTTGTCTCATTCATCAGCCCATCAGCATAACAGATCTATACGTTAAGGTTTAGTTATTGCACCAAATTAACATACATTTGTCCCCACAAAGAAAATTCACACAGTTCCTACTTTTTTTATATAGTCTTTATGTATATTTTGATCCTTCTGGCTGTAGTAATATGATACAGGCTACATACATAATTAGACAGGGAGCATCATGCATTGTATGGAAACAATTACATTGAGGATGAGAGACTATTAAAGAACTAAAATGTTTTCTGTTTGTTGGCCTGTCCAGTGCAAGTGCAGAAGATGGTAATAAGGATTACAATTCAGAGCCAGGCTTCTCTTACAGACCCAACTGCCAAAGCCGAACTCTTACAGCAGGTAAAAAACTCTTACTCACCTCTGTTCATGTTATTTCAAAAATGTACAGGATGTAATACTTTAAAAAAATTTTTTTGTGAAAACAAGGATGTAATACCTATTCATTCCTACTTAGCTTACTGCAACATTAGTCAGTCAAGGAGTGACTAATGTGAAACTTAACTGGACGTCTTACCCTGAAAAACAAGAGAACTAAACGAGTAATCTACAATCATCAAGGTGTTTGTTAGATTTTCAAATGTGATGTGTGTAATGTGTTTTTTAAATTTCATTGGTACTAAACCAATTTACAAGCTGTCACATGCAGGGTTCCCACTGGTCATGCAATTTATGGAATATCATGGGAAAAAAATATAACGAAGTATTCCAGACATTGAAAGTCAGGAGATTTCATAATTTCTTAGGTCAAAACATGTAGTGCAGCGGGTAGAGCAGAGCAACAGGTGATCTATAAGTCACTGGTTTGGACCCCACTATCTCCTCACCAAGTGTCAAGGTGTCCATGAGCAAGACCCCTACCCCCTAACTGCGCTTGGTGGTCAGGTGGCACATGCTTGCATGGCAGCAATCACCATCAGTGTATTCGTGTGTGTGTAAATGTGAGGCAATACAGTAAATGTTTATATTTTAATAACACCATAATGGAAAAATGTCTCTTGACGTCTGTCTCCTGCTTTAGAGTAGATTCACATTTTGTCTACTACATTCTGAATTAAAGATATAGTCAATATTGTAAGCTAAAACTCAAATTCAGCTAATTCCTACTCAGCTAGCTGCCCATTCTGTGTGCGCATTGAAAAATAAATAAGCGTTTCTACATGGACCATACTACACAACAATGCTCTAGGCTTCACAATGTATTTCCAATGTATGGGGCATACCTTATGAGGGCGCACCCTACGACAATGAAGGAAGAGGTGTTTCATGTTTTGATAAAGATAAAATAACAGTTTTCTCTAGAATGACTGACTATACCTTTACATTTCTAAAATATTTCTGAAAATACAGTAAGCTATAATGAATACTAAATCAATGTATACATTTAACTATCATTGTGTCCCATTGTACTGTACTACAGTAGATCAAATTTCAGTGTCCAAATATTTATATTCTCACTTACTGTGTAAAGATAGTAACATGCTGGTCTTTAGCTAGTTAGCTAGTTAATATGCTAGTTTCCTCTGCTATTCAGCTTAACTTGTTTGGTGGGATGCCCATACAGTAAACCTACATTAATCACACAGGTCACAAGCATACACACAGTCAGCATGAATCATAAGGTAGGGCATTCTCTATTAGTCGAATGATGTTGAAGAAAAGAAAACGTGGTTAACGTTGGTTAATTTTCACCCAATTTGTGAAATAGTAAGCCTTTCATAGTGGACTTCCTGGGCATATGTTACGCGAGAGTATAAAATGTTACTTTATTTGTTATGCTTTAACTATCTGTTCTTCATTTTCATTCTATGATTTGGTACGTGTACAAACCACACCCCACTTGCATATTTACGAATACGATGTTATTACTACTCACCTCCTGGCCAATAGAGGGCGATGTATATAATTATATCAGACAAGGTGTTAACAGAAGCCGAAGGTAAAGGCTATATAAGGGGCAGGAAGAAGTA
>JAODTR010035330.1:0-20842 GCA_025399935.1 Amblyopsis rosae | reverse complement strand
GCGAACGTGGGGGGGACGCACCCCCCCCCCGTCCCCACTGCGCCCCTGCGCCTATTGATTGTGTTTCTCGAATATACAATTTTGTTCTGAAAACAAACTTTCCTCTGTTGCATGATAAAGTAACAGTGCCTGTATCGGCAAAACGGCTATATTTACACTGATTGGCGCATGTACGTGCACCCCTCGAAATGAAACAAAGATGTCCTACCAAACATAATAGGCTATAAATTTAAGCTTTCATCTTACAGGTCTTACATCTTACAATTATTCTAAGCATGAAAACTCTTTACAACCGGCTTCAGAGCCGCCGGCCGCTTGACTCACATCACTGCACCGTAGCGAGGGGCGGTGTCTGCACCTTTTTGAGTTCTCAATAGAGGATTCAATGGGATCCAATTTAAAAACAAGTGCGCCTATTATAAACACTTGCCGTATTGTTGATAGCAGCGTAGTCCGATATGAAATCGGCATCCTGCTTCAAGACGGGTAGATTCAGTGAAATCTGTCAAACTGACAGACAGCCTTCAGATTTTTCAATAATGGAAAATATTTTGTTAAAGCGACCTCTGCACCACGTAAATGGTTTCTTTACGAGACAAATTATGTGCATTTCACATAAATATCCCTGTTACACAGTTGGAATATATGAAGTACCTGTCTGGGGGGGTCCAGACCAGCGGCTAGTATCCCACCATTGGAGTTCCCTTTCCTGAAGAGGCTGTCCAGTCCGCTGAGCCGGCCCAGCTTGCTGGGAGCCTCTCCATATGAGGTGGGACGACTCCTCTTTCTCCCCTCTGCTCCACCTCGTCCTCTGTAAACCAGGGGCCCAGAAGTGCGGGTTGGGGACAGATGAGCCACGGAGGCGGGCTCTTTCCTGGATGCCAAAGAGACACCGTTGGTACCGACAGAGTCCATGTCCAGCCTGGAATCAGGAAGTGCATGGCACAAGCTCATTCTGTGTTCAGGCAGTAAGATGGATAACTGTATGAAAAGACTTAATTAGACATAAGAGCATGATACCTTTTTTATTATATACAATTATTATTATTATTCTTATTAATTACATGTATTATTTGTAATAGGTCCACCACTTGATTTGTGTCCAGAATTCCCCATGTGTTTGCCATCTTATTATGGCCTAAACTGATACGCCAGATGAATGGTTGAACAGAACCATTTGAAACTGGTTGGGAAAAAGACAGCCAGCAGTAGCACATGTATTGGTCCAAACCACCAGTGGACCCAAGTGCATGGACTTTAAGCGTGTAAACTGTAAACATAGTTTACAATTCAGAAATACACACTACAATTTGATGGCTCCAGGAAAATATTGTAATTTTGCCACTCCAGTTATTAAGGGTATAATTTATTTTGAGAAATATCAGTGTCCTTTATGATCCTTTTTTTTCCCTTTAAAAAAAAAAAAAAAAAATCACATTTTACAAATTGTTTTCAAGAAACACCACTTTGATGGATACTGTCATTCAGACATTCATGGATAATGCATTATAATGAAATGTTTCATTTTCTCACTCAAGGACACTTTAGCAGGACACCATGAAGGTGATTTACACTGTGGTTGTCATGGGTGGGGACTAAAACGGAAAACCTCCTGTTAAAGAGATTGGCTCTATAAAAAGGCAAGGTTACAGTAAATGTAGTCAATCAGTGTAGCTGTGGCTGGGACTTAATACCTGGGCCACTTTGGGCCCAAGATGCCTCTCCATTATGTTAACATACAGTTCGGGCAACCTTTCTTGTCAGAGTCACAGAAAAGCTATGACGTCTTGCTCTCATTGGAAATCAATTGAGCCTGTGGCCTATTGCCAGTGCAGGGTATGGACATGGAGAGCATTAAAGGTATAGTCAGCTATTGCAACCCAAATTAAATAAAATTCACAAAATATAACCTGTGTTTCTACACAGCCCTGGCTCTGTGAATAGGAACACAAACTAAGTGGTGCAGACCGCACCACACAACACTAACCCAGCCTTGGGAATGCCTGTCCAAGGTGAGAAACTTTCTCCAGCATCGCTGACTCCATCTACAAGTAAGAGGTACCCACATGTGTGGAGTTCCATTGCTGGGAGACCCATCCACGCTGGAGAGCCAGGTCTCTTGCCTGCTGACCAGTCTGCTGTCCCCACGGCCAAGTCCATTCTTCTGGGCCGGGGCGGCTGTGATCGCCCCTGGTCCCTGGAAGGCCAGGTGACATCTGCTGCCATTCGGCTTGAGGTTGTCCACACTTGAAGGGGACGCGAGGGTGCTCTTTCTCCTCTTCACACCCCCTAAGGAGTCCTCCCTGCCCCTGGAGGCGCGGCTGGCTTTATGGGGTGCCGCGGGGGGCTTCCCACATGCGCTTGCAGGGGCGTCTCGGACGCTGAACACGCCGGCTACAGACGACGACTGGGGGAAGATGGCCGTGTAGGAGAGACAGTCGGACGAGGAAGGGACGGGGGAGAGCAGCGAGGGGGTGACGGAGGTGGGGTACGGAGAGACAGACGGCTGCTGGAGGTGGGAGGAGGTGCCAGAAGGAACGGAGGAGCTCTCAGCAGCTAGTGGCATCTTTCTGGAAAACACCGTCATTCATATTAGCCATGCCCCCAGACCATCGTGCTCATACGATACTCCAGCTGGAACAATGCAGACGCAGAGAGAATAAATACTAGAGGACAAACAAAAGACTTCATGGCAAAATGATTTTTTTCCCACGAGTTTTAACTTTTAACAAGGCAGAGTGGGCCTGTTACTGTAGTAATCGCAACTTTAGGCAGATGGCTTTATCCACATTATATTACTACATTAGGAGTATTGTGAAGGCAGGGTAGTCTAATGGTCTAGCTATTCAACTACCAGCACATAGCTTTGAGCTCTGAAGCTGACCTACCTTCCTTAAACAAGATGTCTGCCACATCTGCTCATTGTAAGTCACTTTGGATAGAAGCGCTAAATTACCTAACTGTAATAGTCTATTACTATGGCTGTCACAGTAACCGCAATATTGCAATACGCCGCTATTGACAAGCAAACCCCAGGGGATGGTAAATGAACCCCCTGATAGCCTTGTGAACAACTGCTATGCTGACGTGATAATTCAGGAGGATAGGCCCGTTTGAATTGGAGGCATAAACTGCCCACAGTAGCTACCCATCATCCACTTACACCCACCCCCCAAGGGACCGCTGATACCAAGTGAAGAGTTGATCTTCTAGTTTGAGGGTAATCACCCTGGTTTTCCCTTCAAGGAACAAGTGTTTTCATGAACAGTTAGGGCTAAACAAACTGCATTCCCTTAACTGCTAACACACACCTCCACATCTGTGCATTGAGGTGTTTCTCCACCACGTCCTGGAGTGCCAGCCTCATGCGGTCCCATCGCCGGTCAAACACGTAGTGGCCTTGTCCCATACGCCTGCTACTGAACACACAGCACTGGGCGGACACACACACACACACACAAACACAGTGCAATAATGCAATTTAGGAGAATAACTTTAATGTATTATTATAATTCTAACAAGACCGGTGTTGATCATCAAGAAAATAATGTGTTGGATCTGATGTGGTGCAGACTATTATCTTTTACTAATGAGTAATTAGAGAATTATGTATTATACAATTTGTATTATTCCAATTTGTTTAAAATGTCTTTCCTTGTAGGTTACTGAAGCAGACATTCTAAAAAATGTTCAAAGAGTCCAATCTAGTTTGGAGTCTTACTGATCCTTTAATCAGACAACATTTTCGAGTGAAGCCTTTATGACATCAGCAAAGAGCACACTAGCTTGTGTGACTATTTCACTAGCTATCAAAACAGTAATATATTGGAGCCAGACACTACGTTCTTTGTTTTTCCAGTAGGCAGTTTTCTACTGTATGTCTGGTTATCTGTCCTTTAGGCTTGCCATACTAGTCACATGTTTGGACTTCCAAGGCAGTCGATTAGGCTATATTACAAAGAGCATCAAAAGCTCTAGTCAAGTCTGTATGCTGTCATGACTGCGTGCTATGCCGACACTATGCTTTGAACCAAGAACGTGTCAATAGCATGTCCAATAAGCTAAATGCATTTTCATATGGTTTTTTTTGCAAAGCAGTTATGCCGTTTTACACTGTACTAAACACCACAGGGCCATGGAGGTATTTAGTGAGCTGAGTTTGAATGAACTAGGGCTGGGCGATATGGACCAAAGATAATATCCCGATATATTTAGGTTGATTACAGATACACGACAGACAGATACATGATAGATAGACAGACAGACAGAGATATATAAAATTTTTAATCTTGACTTTAAAAAACCAATCACAAAAATCACAATATCTGTCAGAAAAATCGCAATTAGATATTTTCCTGAAATCGTTATTTACACTGTACTAAAGACGGACGTTGTTTTACACCGATTCAGTTTTACAGTGTAAAAAAGACTTATAAAGTCATAGGCGTAGATTTCAGGGGGGATGCAGGGAATGTGTCCCCCTCAATTTTCAGAACAAGTGTTTTTTTTATTTCTTAATTATTATAGTTTTGTAGATTTGTACAAAATGTACAACATGTGTACTAGACATTTATTGTTTTAAGTCAGCTATAGTTTATCTTAGATCATCCCCAAAGACAGATTTTTTTTAATATGCATAACGTTTTTAACATAATCATAAGATATATTAAAGTCCAGGGGTTAATACATTAATTAAAATGTATTTATCATTTACTTCCCCCAAACAAAATAGGACAGAAGAGTAGGCTATATGAAGCCTATATGTGTTGAAAAATATCAAATAGGTCTATGTCTAAAGCATAAGTTCGATAATGCTTACTGCATTATATTCCATATATTTTGATTTGTGCCAAGGTTGCTATATTTAAGTTTTTTCTTTAAATAAATATACATCTCCAGCCTACATTGAAAAGGCACATATTGCTCCATAAGAATTCAAGTGTTTGATTCTCAACATTTTCTGGGGGAGGACCACCAGACCCCTGCTTTATGTCTTTGTATCTTGGATCTCAAACCTGTGAAGTCGAGCCAAATTGCTCGACCAGTAGGAGAAAAAGTGCGGGTGAAGAAAGGACTATAACTACTTACAAATAAATAAACTTTAGTTGCTACTCATTTTGGATTCTATACTATTGAACCAACTCCCTTGTCGTATTTTCATTAATATTTCCATTTGCTCTACTGCATCTCACCTTACCAATGGTGAATAGATTTGGTTCATTTAACCCCAAATACTGAATCCTGAATGTCATCGTGTGGAGTTGTACAGAGGTGAGAAAAGCGACACAGTTCGATATCAGATCCTAAATAATAGTTTGCCCACACCAGTTAACTGAATGCCAGTATACATCCTAAAGGAGGTGCAACACAGTGTCATCAATACACGCAGGATGTCTCTCACCGCTAGCGGTCGCGGGTGGCGTGTCGAGTATCTGTAGGCCGGTCTGTCCTCCAGAGCCTCGGGGTCTCCCTCGTCGCTGTCCCCCGGGGTCCTGCTCCAGCTGTGGGGGAAGGGGTCAGAGGTCCAGGCTGGGACAGGAGCTGTGGGAAGGTAAGTGGACGTCGACCCTGGAACCCTGCCAGGACAGGTGAAAGACCCCGTGAGGAGAAGAGGGGAAAAGACTAACATAACAGAAATTATAACATTTCTATAATAAAATATATTTAGACATGTGTCACATGGCACAAATGTTTACAGCACCCCCTAGTGCGAAGAGTAAGACTTTACAAGGATTCTCCTTGACAAATGTCCAGGCAGGTCTAACTAAGCACATGCCCTTAGATAACTCCAGCTGTATGAATGGACCAAGGCGTGCCAATAGCACTCGTCTCTGATGCAGATGCGTGTGTTAAAAACAAACAAAACTAAAATAGAGATGCTGTGCACAGCAATGCATTCCCTTCCAGGTAGGGAATACATGTAGGAAAACATTTAATAGAATATGCATTACCCACAGACACATCAAACACATAAGCAATGAGCATGGACGGGTTTAATGTACATTTAGATCCAGCAATGCATATACAGTAGCTTCAGCTTTGTCCAGGATATGCTTGTATTCATTGTATTCCTGATTTTGTGCACTTTGTATACTGCACACAGCCCGGTAGTCTTTGAAGTAAGGGGTGTTTATGTATTCTGCTAGCAATCTATGAAGGATACATTTGAGATAAATAGCGGGGGCAACTTAGCTCCTGGATAAAAGATATGAAATTTAATATTAGTATACATTTTCCTTGTGTTCAGAATTAATGTATTTTGTAAACATAAATTATTTGTTTATCCAGCCTCTACTGTCTATCACAGCGGAACCCTCAGGGCCATCACGGTATTCAGTGAAAAACCCCCGAACAAAACAAAACCACACACAATATATACATACATACATACATATATATGTATGTAGTTGCTAGGCCACAAGCATTGGTTTTGTCGTTAATATTTATGCTTGGTCTGTTTGGCGAGATTGTTGCGCGTCACATTTAGAGGGAACATGCAAGGTTGTTTGTGTGTTTGTGGAAACCTAAAAAGTAGACCTGACGATGGAGCGTTTTGATCAACTATTACAGTGTTAGTAGTACAAGTCAGGCCAACATGTAGACCAGGCTGTACTGTGTGATGCATTTTGCGTGCGTGATGTGAGTTTAGCTTTACTATAGTAGTCTATGCAATCGCTTTTGTGCACCGGTTCTGCTTGCTATAGTACCCTAGATCACACAGAGACTGGCTGCTTGAAATAATAGGCAACTTTTGAGTTGACACTGAATGCCCAGTGTTGAGGGATACGGCTCACTACTGAACTCTATCGTTTCTGAAACGGCACACACACGGTCTACCATGCTGGTATTGGGTACAGTCTAGCTCTCGTTTGTTTCTGCCCTTTGACATGCGACATGAGACAACTAAACCACAGAGGACGACTGACCACATAGACAGACAGACATAATTGTTATTATTAGCTGAGGGTGTCTACCTGGCTCCCGTCCTACCTGGGCATGTGTGCATTTGCAAACCGTAGTTTCAGCGTGCTGAGCCGTCTGCTGTTGGGACAGTGAGGCTTGCTGGGAGATGTAGTGTCCTGTGACGCTACACTCTGGCTGCAGACTTCCTTCTTCCCCGGTGTGGCGTCTCCCTCCTTCTCTTTCACTGCATCCCTGTCTTCATCTTTGTCCTTGGCCCGGCCCTTATGTTCAGCCAGAAGAAAGTCAAAATGTTTCCTTCGGCCAGGAACAGCCCGGCGGTGGGTTAACGAGTGGGTCTGGAGGAGGACAGACAGAATGCTATGAGTTTGGTTAAGCTGTACCAGGTTTGAAATGCACCGTTTACAACTTTCCATAGGGTTGGTCTCTATTGCGATTATGCTGGCACGTATGTTTGATCTCCCCTTTTCACCTTCATCCACTTGAAATTAGCAAATTTGACTACTCCGTGAAAAGTAATTCTAATGCTAATTGTAATAACAATTAGGTCATGATATAGACAACATACAGGGATTACAATTTCACGTATTACAAGCAGCAGGTAGAGGTTAGATATCTTGCTCAAGGAGGCGTGCTAGGTATGCACTGATTTACCGGCTGTTATCTATCTTAAGTATCTACCAAGCGGGAACCTTGTGCTGAGAAATGAATACACCGCAGTACATACGCAAAGATTGTGTAATGATAGAAAGAGAACTGGAATGATTTCAATGGAAGCAAAAATGGAACGCTTCTGGTCTCTTAAATGGGTGTGTCACTAACAGCATTTTGCTGTGGAGGCCGTGGGGAAGGCTGACATAAGCAGACAGCTAAATCTATCATGCATGGCCTGAAACAAAGTCAATTTAGCCCAAAACAGTTTGCTGCAGAAATAGAGTTTTGGCCTCTGATTGATCGTAGGTACTTGGGAATTAATAGTATATACTAAAAATACCCATTAACACCCCCAGAGCCAAATAATGGGCAATATTATTGTGAAATCTGTGGACCTCCCAATTGATTTGCAATTGCATGGTCGTTCTGGTCTGCATATACTATATGCATAAAGGGGGAAAAGTCACCTCCCTCCTTCCAAATATCGAATGCGAAGTGCTGTCTGTTCTATTTTATTCTAGAGTGAATAGGGGGCATAGGGGGGCGTTACAGGCAGAGTCAGGTACTGTAAAGATGGCGAAGGCCAGAGCCATCAGTGTTTAAATCCGTTCTTGAGAAAAGCTATGGGTAACATCACAGAGTTTATCCATTTATATATAAACACAGTCTACTATGGTATCTACCTATATTCACCTAGTTGACTGCCATAAACACATCGGCAAATGCGATGACTGCAAATACCGATGGCAGTAGCCAATTTGTATCTGTTGTGTTTCGTCAATGTTACGTTGGCTAAAGCCTGGTTTATACCTCAATGTCAAAATGCATCTGCGTGGGGCCCGCGGATCCCAGACCCACATGGGCCCGTAGAGCCGGGCTGCGCATGCCACATGCATAAAAGCGTGTTTGCAGAAAAGGGAGGTGTTTACCACCCAGCAACAATTGTCTAGCGGATGCATGCCCGTATGCCAGAGTGCTTTAGCAGCAATCGTTATTTTACAACAACGTCCTGTAACTAGTGTTGGGTACCGAACTCTGTACTTTTAAGAGTACCGACCGAATTACGTCGGTACTACAGAGTACCGATTGAGATTAAATCAAACAGTACCAGATTTCGGTACTTTAGCGCACGTAAAGAGAGAAACGCGAGCAAGATTACATCATCCCTGCACAGCCTGCAGCTTGTTAAATGTTCAACACAATCACGATGAGCTAAAAGATATCACAGGTTTACCTTTTTTCTGTACTTTACATTACATTAACCTGACATAGCCAGAGTAATTGTTGTCACAAGTCACGGCGAAATTAAACGGAAGCTTCCGAGATCATGGTGGTCTCGCGATGCTATGATAGAGCAGGAATTAGATCACGTCTCCGGTTTCAGATCAAACTAGGCTTATTGTTTATAGCAGCAATACTTACAACGTCCTCATTTCGAAATTTAACCCTGTAGGCTACAGCTACATTTAAAGTCACTATTAAAGTGTGCCATGTTAACGTATTTCTGCTTTGGAGAATGTAGTTCATACACACACAGCGTAGACCACTAGCAGGGTAGGGGGCGTTCAAGAAACCTGAGGGAGGCACAGTTCAATAATGCTTACAGTAGGCTGTAGCCTAAAGCAGAACTCCTAAAACATGTTTGTAAAGAGTCAGTCAGGCCATTTTTTTCCCTAGGCAACATTAAATTAAATGAATTAAAATTATTATTACCAAGAGTAAAGTACCGAAAAAAGTACCGTTTAGGTACCGGTACCGAATTTGAGGTACCGGCACCGGTATCGATTCAAAAGTGAACAGTACCCAACCCTACCTGTAACATACATGCACAAACTATTTCCTTTTGACAACCATGGTATAATTTTGAGATTCGCTGTAAAGAATTGTTTTTATATGCATTGAACATTAACCAAGACTACACTCAGCAACTCGATTTTGGGACTTCCCTGATGTTCGGGCAGCGAAAATACAAAGAGTGCTGTTCTATAAATAGACTACTATTGTCTCGGCACAGAGTCCCCTGGTCAATGTTTGTGTAACTAAGATTTGCTGGGAAAACATGTTTTTTATATGCATATTTCAAATAGTTTACACTGAATTTAACCAGACATTATTTCCGTATTTGGGGCTTCACACGCTCAGTAAACAATTCTAACGCAACTCGGCCGCACAACTATAAATGCTTAGCAAGTCAGCGTACACCCCTCTGAAGCACAAATCAGGCTTAAGTGGTGTGACAGTTGGCTACCCAGCTGCAGATTCTGAGAAGATAAATAGGTGGTCCTATGATACTACCTTTAACCTAACTGTTCAACCCAAACTGCTATAGTATCTTGTCAAGCAAATACTACACACTACTCCTTTAAATGCTTTAATTTGAGGAGGCATTTTGACAATTGTCTGCGCACTCCTGATCAGTGTAAAGCTGTAAAGAAAGCCAATTCATTAAAGGCACGGCATGGTCAATCATTCTCGAGAACGCATGCTAACTTTGAGCTCAAATTATAAAAATATCCCTACAACATGTGGCTTTGTTGTTGTGAGCGATGTTCACCACTTTACGGAGTCGGGGCTATGTAGAAGTAGCCTACCGGATTCTTTTTTCAGCCAGCACATAAAAAGTAAGTAAGCCATTTAAGTAAGAGATATTTGGTGAATTTGACAAAAGGTGTATTAGCTTATAGCTGACTATAGCCTGGGTCATTGACAGACTAGAGCTTATTTTATTCCCAAAGCGGCATTGTTATGTCTTGCTTATGGCGGCAGAACTTCCAGGGCCGTCGCGGCATGAGAATGTCTATTCACCTACCATTTAGAAAAGAAAAACGTAATTCCATTGGACAGGTTTCAACCCACTAGTATCACCAACCACTCAAAGACGTCGCTCTTATATAACCTTTATTCCTTAATGACACTGAAATGCTCAATAGAGGCAGCTGGGGTAATTAAAGGGCAGTAAAATAAAGTATTAGTGCTGTCTGATGTTCTGTGCCAGCCAGACATCTATAATTACCATGTCAAGGTCAGTACAGTTCCTCTAAAGCTTAAGCATCTCTCACAGTTATCAACTGAAAATAAAGATGTTTAGACATAGTGATAAAGAAAATGAAATAAAAAGGAGAATAAAGCAGGAAAAAAGGCTACACATCTGTTAATGTTTGATCCAATTGGACAGCACGAGTATGAATGTCCTTGCTGAAAAAAGCTCAGCATTTGGTCATGCTCTCTATAGGCGCAGGTGAACATTAAGTCCTAAGCATTGGGTATAGATGACATGGACTGATGTGATTGGCTTTTGCTGAGCCGTTTGGAAGAGATAAAGAGAGGGATACCTTGCAGGTGAGAGAACGAGTGCAGGGTCGCTTGCTCTCTGGATCCTGGACTCCACAGTGTTTATTTGGGTCGAACACTCTTGCTGTGGTTAGAGAGAAACAGAAAGCTTAGTCTCTCATTTGGTAGTAATTTCATTTAGGCCCCACTGTATCCAGACTCCCACAGTAACTCTTTCATTAGGCAGTTGCACAGGTCAATAGGCTATAATTGACAGGGCTGCTACATTGCTAGTGTTTTCCTGGTGTAAAACAGATATTAAACATTGCAGTGAGTCGACGGTGAACAGCCGCCTGCACTGAGCCAATTCACTGTTGACAGGACACAGTGGTCGCTTGGCAGGAGTCATGTGTAAGTGACAGCCAAACAAATACCCGTGTCTAGTGCTTTATTGTTTACAAATGTACAGGGAGGGCGGGGGAATAGTTAACTGTATCTTTTGATATGTTAGCAATGAAAGCAACTGTTGCTTGGAATGTTAATAAAAAATATTAAAGTATACTGTATTATATTTTAGTAAATTGGAAAATTTAAGTATAGCACTTGCATTCAATTTTTTAATTTTGAACCTGAGCTGTCTAGATAATGCACCATAGTATATAGTGAAATAACCTATTTCACTATTAGTGATTATAATAAATGTCTAAAATCATTAATTATTTATTAAAAGACATTTGTTTATTGTGACACCACTTTGTTTTGGGGTACCACTGTAACACACACACAAAAATGGAAATCACAGCCATCTAAATAATTTCTGAACAAATTAAAATACTTCCACTAAGAGTGGATGGGACCTCCTTGTTCCAGACAAGGCTGTGAGCCTGACAAACAAGCAGTAACAAACAAGCAGTAACCAGAAGGCTCACTCAAAACACATATGTTCTGAGAGCTGTAATCTAGCGCTGGGTTTTACTGTAATTTCTCTGTTTGTGGCCTGACAGATGACAGCTACTGGTGAATGCAACTTGATCGTGTAGGATAGGTTGATATAGGCACGGAAACAAAGAGTGAAAGAAAGAAAAGAAACCAATTATAAGAAAAAAAAAAGAGAAACAAAAATTAAGGCAGAAATAAAAAATATTTCTGCAAAGAACCGGGCAAAAAAGGGCAAAGGAAAAAGGAGTGACAGTTTGAGAAGAAACAAAATGAAAGCTAAAACACTGCTGAGATGCAGGAGGTGGGGGAAATCTTACAGAAAAAGCAGATTTTAGCAGCAGGGCCTCATTTAACCTTTTTACTACAGTACATTATAAAATTAAAATTAAAAACAAAGAAACAAAGTTTTGAGAAAACAGAAAAGAAGGAAAGCAAACTGCTTCACATTTACATAATGTTTGTACAGGTAGTTTTACATAAATACTTTTAATGATAAAATCTTTAGTTTTAATTAGGCAATTCAGCATTTTTGTAAGAACCATCCACGCTAAGCTCATTTGTCATCATTATTTACATTGGCGCTGCTTATTCTGAGAGGAGCAGGCGTCTGGGTTAAACACATTGAATCTTGGCCGAACAGAAAAAGAAGGAATAAAGACCAGAAGGAGAGAATGAGTACAAAGAACGTAAGAAAGTAGACAGACGAATGAAGACAACAAAAAGGTAGAACGGGAGAGAGCAACTGAGTGGGCGAGCCAGCAGTCTCCACGCCGTGACCCAATAGTGACCTCCCTGAAGACCCAGCAAAGAGAGGGCAAAAGTCACGGAGATAACAACTGAAGATTAACAATGTGCACTTTACATCAGTTACCATTAGTAACAGCCTCCGAGGTATCTCATCAGACCACACCCAACTATGAAATAGGGTTGGGCCGATAGTCGATGCCATCGTCCAACGCAGATGACTGACATGCGTTAATGTTTTTCATACATTGAGAAAAAAAGATTTAAAAGATTTAAAAAAGTAGTGAAAAGTGTCAAAGCAGCGCTCAGACAAATATCTGGTGAAACACTACGTAATACGCTTTAAACGAGGCTTGCCTAATTGCTGTGATAAGGGTCACCTTACTTCTCTCCTTCCCTCTCAAACACTCAAACACACACACACACACACGCACACGCAGATGCAAAATACACTCGTGCCATGGCTGTATCACACCATATCGATGTCAACATAGATCTGGCAATGCAATCAATGCATTATGCTAACGTAATGCTAACAACAGCAAAACAACATAACTTTATAGTTTACTACTTCTGCTCACACACTTTGCTGTACCGGTAGCCTACTGTATGGTTGTTTGCTATCTGACGAAAATCGCTGTCTGTCCATCTTTTGTGCGAATTATATGAGCATATAAATCCTGCACACCACTACAGAAGAGTCCTATTTCATCATGTAGGCTATAAACTCGAAGACGCCACTGACGAAGTGGAACCATTTTTACAGACGCTATTATTACAGATCAATATGACTAGACCAGACCAGGCCTACGCATAGGGGATAGGAGGAAAAGTAAGGAAACACGGTGAGTAGGGGAGAATGGGCACAAAATAGTAAGTAGGCTACTGCCTGACCTGCTTATAGTAATTTATTAACTACTACTTCAATTTCATAGATAGTCAGTCATTTATAATTAGAGCTACTTGTTAGAAGTTTAATAAATTAGGCTAAGAAAAAAGAATGTATACCACCCCCACCCCTCGGCACGATCGAAATCGCCCATCACGATGTCTTACTGTAGACATACTGCACACGCGCACACACAGAGCGTGACAACATTCTCTCTCAAGACGTCATTACACAATTCAACACTAGTTGATGTGCTATAGTATCTTTAGGGCCCATGTTCACCAAACGCGTGTTTAGCACCGAGAGCGCCCACAACCTAATTTTCTGAAAATTAACGCCAACAAAGCGGTTGGTGGACACAGTTCCTTCAGAGGACCAGGAGACGGACTGGGGCAGACAGCCAACAACCCCCACCTGACAGCCGGCAGCGTGTCCTCGTTGATGACGGCTTGGTGCCGCTCTGAGCTCTCCTCTCCGGCTTAGATGTGTGCAAGGGAGGAACACCGGCTCTTCTGGAGGGCGAGGGAGGCGGCCTGCGGTCCGGCCGTCTGTCCAGAGGGGAGCGCACCGGGCTGGGCCGTCCGTCGGTGGAGGAGGAGGAAGAGGAGGAAGGGGGGCTGGAGGGAGCACCGCCGGCACAGCGGCCGTTGGCTAGCTTGTCCCCTGGGGAAGGCGACGAGGAGCAGAGGCGGACCTGCGACGAGGTTGTGTCGGCGCGGCCAAGGCATGGCATCTTCTCCAGGCTCACGACCGGGAGGGAAACACTGGTGGGGGAGCAGGCTCAATTCAATACAGCATAGAGAACCTCAGACAGACAGTGTTTCCAAATATAAACGAAGAAATAATGGACTTGTATGTACATAGAACATTGTTTGCTGGTATTTTAATGTTTAAAATACTAATATATACTGTATATATCTAGTTTGGAGAGTAACAAAGAGCTAGCTAAAAACGCTAAGACAGCAAGTATTGTGAAGCTCAAGAGACAAACCTGACAGGCAAGGTAGATTTACCGGCAACAAGAGGCTCTTATTGGTCAGAATTATTTTGAGAGTGGTCAAAAAAAACAAAGCTGACTTACAAAGAGGCAGGGACTCTCAACCAATCAGATCTTCTCACGGAGCACTTAAATATCTAAAATCTGATGAATATGGCAAGAAAATATAGAGACGCTGGTGTATACCTACCACGGCTTGCTACGTGCTCCTTTGGGTGGGTACACCGCCAGGGGGGCTTTGCTGAAGCGGGAGTGTGGGTAGTCCTTAGGGACCCGAAAGGTCATCGCATCCCCACCAGTGCCGGGGGTCCCAGCCAGGGCCTTAGGCTTTGTGGGGACCAGGGGACTCTGGGAGGGGACCGGAGAGCTGTGGCGCTTCTCTGGAACATGTGTAGAGGGCCATACAAACAAACAAATACATTTAATTTATTTTATATAAATACTGTACAGTATTGTGACGGCCCTGCCTTGTTTTAGCAGGCCTGTGGTCTTTATTGGCTAGGATAAGCCCTAATTAGGCTAATTAAGGGCACCTGGGCAGATCACATATAGGTGTGTTCCAGCACACTGGCTCTGTGACCCTCCTGGCACCACACGTTTGGTTTATTTCTTAGTTTGGTTAGCATGCAACACGCACCACATATATTCAGTACATACACCTACAGACATTCACACATCATTGTATGTTTTTCTGTTAGTTATTTAAGAGTTTGGTTTGTTTGGTTTACGGCTCTTGAGCCAGGTCATAACAGTATTAATATAAAATTATATGATTACATTTAGCAGACACTTAAGCCAAAGTGACTAACAGGCTATATGGCAACAGGACATTCACTACATGGATATTAAATATAAAAATAGTGTAGGTACTAGGGTTGTCACGATACCAACATTTTGTTTCGATATTATACCAAGAAAAAGTATTGCAATACTCACTACTTAAAAAAAAAAAAAAAAATGGGGAAAACACTTTCATCTGTCATTATGGTGCTTTTTTTCAATCCTGGACAATATTTTTAGTCATAACAATATTTTAGAACTATGACAATAAGAAATATTAAAAAAGAATATCGAAGTTTGAGAGCATGCTATATATAATATTATTATTAAATTGCACAGCTAGTACAGTAGGTGCAGTGCACTGCACTGCAGATGTATTGTGATCTCGACTTATTCAACAGCTGTTGAGGTTGTGGTTGGGATAAATGTGATGACCCTAGCTCTTATTGTGATGTGTATGTCATTTTAATTCATGCATCTATTATTACATTGTAATCTATTTATTTGTATTCAGTTATTTTATTC
Source organism: Amblyopsis rosae (assembly GCA_025399935.1). Lineage (NCBI taxonomy): Eukaryota > Metazoa > Chordata > Actinopteri > Percopsiformes > Amblyopsidae > Amblyopsis > Amblyopsis rosae. The sequence continues at coordinate 5,123 of JAODTR010035330.1, read as the reverse complement.
TATTTTTACTTGCTGTATTTCTTATTTGTACTGTATATTCTCTTGTTGTTGGATGTTCTACATTTCTGAATGTCATGTTGTGTTTTTCTATTGCACTTGATTATGAACAGATCTGTGAAAAAAACGTAAAATGCCACAGCTGTGTAATATTTGTTCTCAGTCAAGAAAACCATGTGCTTTATCTTCATTCTGAACAACGATCTGGTGTCAGCTGAGTAGCACTACTACGTGTGGATTTCTTGAGGGAATACCAAAGTCTTGTGAAAATGTCATGTGAACAGCCTGACTGGAAATAGTTACTGAAGAAAATATTGATGCGTTCAATACTTATTTCCCGAACTGCATGTGTGGGGATGAGCATGACTATGGCTGTACCTATAACTGACACACTGATTACTAGATCATCTAGCGGGGTTGGAACAGAAGAGTCCACAAAGCACATTCTGACCCAGGTCTGTTCATGATACTCAAAGGGAGAGCCGGTGAGAACACAGGAAGAGAGATAAAGAGGAGCTTCTGGGAAAACAGAACTACACCACGGAGGACAGGAGAGAAGGAGGCGTCAAAGAGGAGAAGAGCAGATAGGGGTTAGATGATGCACAATGGAATGCGGAGGTGGATAGGGGGACTTACGGTTTTTGCTGTGCATGTCTTCGCTGGGATGAAGGCTGAGGAAAAAAGGAGGGGAGAGGGAAGATGGTGTTCCGGGTTTGTGTGCCTCTGTCCGTCTTACTGGGAAACTATAGGCCAGATACCTGAACGGAGAACGGAAACAAAAATTACCCACACACGCGCTCCAGTAATGACACTCAATGACTCACAGCATCCAAACGAACAGGCCTGTAGATCACACAGCTGCCAGTAAATGAGCTCTCCTTTAAATCCACCCCCCCACCACCACACACACACACACACACGAGAGCCAGGCAATATGGCTAATTAGAGTCCTTCAAGACAACGTGGGCGGGTCCAGATGGTTAATTGACATCTAAGTGCCTGTCCTATGTCAGTTGTGTTGCACCCGTTAGGACGGGACTAAAGGTCTCAACGTACTTGCCGTGTTGGGTAGGGATGGCAATTTCGACACCCAAGCTTCGAACCGTTCCGAATGTTTCAGCACTTGCAGATTCAAAACAAAGCTCAGAACAAACCATAGAAACGGCAGAGTCACGTAATGTTTCAATCGTCACAGTTGAAGTAGAGGAGCCATAGTTATTCTATAGTATGGTTGACCCATGCCTACCAAGTTTGCATCGGACGATGTCTACAGTAATACATTGTGATGGATGATTCCATTGTATGGGGGGAGAACGGTGCATGAGTTATACATTTCTTCTTAGCCTTATTTATTTAACTTCTAACAAAAAAAAAAAAGTAGCTCTAATTATAAATTATTGACTATTAAATTGAAGTAGTAGTTAATAAATTACTATAAGCAGGTCAGGCAGTAGCACTACCTAACTTTTCCTCCGTAACCCCTATGCGTAGGCCTGGTCTTTAAACAACTATGTTGTTTCGTTTTGCTGTTGTTAGCATTACGTTAGCATAATGCATTGATTGCATTGCCAGATCTATGTAAACATTGAGATGGTGTGATAACAGCCAAGATAAACAAGGATTCATCTTAACAACACAATCGGGCTCACTCTGCAACACCTCAAGGAGGCTTAATATTGGAGATACTAACTCTAGTCTAACGTTAGCCCGTTCTCCCTGCTTTTTCAAAATATTTATCCTTTTATTTATTTTTTTACTCTATTTGTAAAAAATCAATGTACAACATACATTAACCTCAAAAGAGAGGAAAGATGCTTGCTACTAGATTCATCTTAAAGCCAGTTTCTATCTGCAGTGCAGTCCCTGAGCCAGTTGACATAAGTGTTTATTTTTTGCAGCGGAGCCACACATTAGCTTTGCTATGACAGCTTTCCACAAATTAGAAATCTCAATATATCGAATTGTAGCCCCGTATCGTGATACGAATCGTATAGCCAGACTCTTGCTAAAAGAACCATTTACTGTTCGCATACAGTGATGATGTATATAAGCATGCACACGTGTACAAGAAGTACGATTGAGTCCAATAAGTTGTCAAGCTATATAAGAGCAGTAACCACCAAAGATCACATTTACAGTAATTGCTTGCAGCCACATCGTCAAAATTCTTAAAAGATGCTGGTTGACATAGCGTGCTAAATTATCAGACACGGTGAAATATTGACTGTATTTAGCTAGGTAACGTCATTTTGCATATTGTCTGTGTTTCACTCCAGTGGGCCTAGTTTACGTATTGTCACTACAAGTATTTACGATGATTTCTGTCTAAATATTTCACTTCAACAGCTACAGCATACAAAGTCAGTTTTGGTTTCCTACCTTGTTATTAGTGCATCACGTCACACAGCGTGTTTTGTTTTGTTAGCAGACCAAAGTACAAGGAGATGTTGTGCCAGAATGTGTATGTCTGCCTAAAACTGACCAAAACAGAAAAACTGCATTTTATGGGTTGTATTCCCACTCAGTCTGAAAATATATAAACTGGTAAAAAAAGGACAGGAAAAGTCATCATCTAGGACACACAGCAGGAGAAATAATGTTGAGTCATTAGGATAATTGGAGCAGATTATTTTAAAAGGGGCTTAACATGACTTTTGGTGCTGGTGAATTCGGTGTGACGTCAGCAGTAAATGGGTCTATACAGAACCACGGAGCCTTTCTATTTATCAAAACACCACCAAGCGACGTATAGGATGCGCACAAACAGTCTTTAAACGCTGAACGGGGGATGTTTAGCTTGGATTTGCTTTAAAGGATCAATTGTGCTGGGAATCAAACATTTTATTATTAATTACACTTTTGACTTTAGACTACAAAATACTTGACCTGTAAATGGTGTTTGACATGGTCCAGTGGAAAAGATGTCAGCGCTTATATCGCTAGTACAATACTTCACCTAATAGGCAACACAGACGTGAGTGTAATTATATTGTTCAATACTGTAAATAAGTGCAGTGATATGAACATGACTGAGGAGTTTCACTGAGCATTTGCTTATTAAAGTGCCAGAGTGCATTTAAAAGTGTGCATGTGAACAGGTGTGTGTGTGTGTCCTAGCTAGCCCATGTATGCATTAGTACAGCAGGTGTTTTTAATCGGAGAGAAAATGCACGTGCACATAACTGTGCACATAGAAGGCTGCTGCACGTGTTGCAGGTGTGTAAATAGGCCACTGCCTGCAGATAGCTAGGACAGCTGTATTCAAAGAGGAGGATCAAAGTCCACAGGCCACATTCACTGGTATGCAATTTACTATAGTAACAATGCAGGCTGCCTATTGCAGCATCACATAAATGTGAAGGGGCGACATATGAAGTGGACTTCACTTTAAAAAAAAGGTTCAACTGAAGTGTTTCTTTTTGGAAAAAGAGGTACTCCTAAATATCAACGGTGGATTTTAGTTAAATTATGTGTTGTAATGCATTTCATGTTAACCGTGTTGTATTACACACACTACTAATGAGCCTGACAGGACATGCCCATATAGATTTACTATGGACAAATGCACCACTGCCCGGGCAAGGTCATTAATCCACCCACCCACAAGGACACACCCACACTACTACTACTGGCAGCTTCTGATTGGAGCTGGATCAGCCTAGGACCCGCCCCCAAAGAAAAAAGAAGCAGTGATGCCAAATGCCTTGACTGTTTACATCCAGAGGGGGAGGAAAAATAACAAAGTACTAAGTAAGCATCTATGAAAAATTCAGAGTGAAGAAAAGAGTATAATGACCAACGACAAAACACAAAGGATCCACAATCTGGCACTGACGGAGCGGCTTCCAAACCAATTAGCCGCAACATCAAAAGCATTGCGATAACAAAACAGTCTAATAAACTACCCAGTCCGAAAACTATTCAAAAGAAACACCTTGGTGGTAAAGAAAACATTTCAAACCAACATTCCACTATGTACATTCATTTATGGCGGCCCACCACGGCTAGATCATAAGCTCCACTCCTTCGGAATTGTATGAAATATCATGAAGAGTCGCAGCACAGCCCAGTACGTACAAGTAGCCTGTAGCGATTTCCCAGGCAGTAACAAACATCGCAGATGAGAACATCATTACCGGAGAACTAGGAAAAAAGGGGCGGGGCGGCGCTCTCTCATGCGTGTTTTACCTCGCCTAAACATTGGCGGCCAAGCCACCCATAAATCGAGCACACACCAGCTACCCACCGAACTTTCATTCAGTAAGCTAATAATTCTTTCACTTCACCTGTTGAGTGTGGGTTATTTGTGATGCTGGTTCATGCGTCAATCATCTTTTACAGAGCAACGTTACAACTGTAACAAATCTCTTTGTAGTCTCTCTGTGCACGTTCATTGTTCTGCGTGCGGTTCAGCGTTTAGGTTAATTCTTGTTCGTCTGCGCTTGTAGACTAGTACTGGGCTACTCTGTTGGTACTCAACTCATACTTTCAGCCAATAGTTTCAATGATATGCTATAGGAAGGCTAACGTTAGCTTGGTGAACCACATAACACAGTAACTTCAATAAACGTCAGTAAAATAGCATAAATGGCAACAATGTTAGACATGGAGGGGGCATAAAATACAATGTTTTGAATGTGCATTACGTTTTTAACGTGAATTGAAATCGTACTGAAACACTTATCATGCATGTGTGTTTTGACTCAGTTGGGATAATATTAATTGAAAAGTTGATTTACAGGAGCCTTTAGGCCTACTGCATTCTGTTCTGTACAGTTATTGTGTTGTCCTTTAGCCTATATAAAGATACTTTTACCATAAATGGATAAATTGAAAGCCACAAACTGCTGCTTGGAAATTCACCAGAATGCAGGAAATTAAGTGTTTTGACACTTAACATTTCTGGGAAAACCCCCTGACCCACCCATCAATCCCTCTCCAAGAGAAGCAAAAAATACACCCATGAGGTCTTTTAAATACATTTGATTTGAGATTTTTCATATTAACTATTGATTAGGGATGCACCGATTGACCGGACATCAATCGGTCCATGTGGTCGACGAGAAAAGGAACAGACTAGCTTGTGACAAAGCTGAAATGCTTATTTTTGTGAAGAAGAACTTGCA
>JAODTR010035319.1:0-20843 GCA_025399935.1 Amblyopsis rosae | reverse complement strand
TGTTTGCAAGTACACAAACATTGTTTGCAAGCACACAAATCTTTATTACAGAGCTTTGTCTCGTGGCACTGATTTCATGCCATAAGAACTCATTGAATGAGAAGGTGTGTCCAAACTTTTGGCCTGTACTATATGTATTCGTAATTTTTTTAATTTTAAGCAGTAGAACTATAGCCTACTTTACTGATTTACAAGACTTGTAAACAGCCTGTCAGTCCTGTTTATTTTTTCAACAAATTTGTCATTGTAAGTTTAACGTACGCGCTGTTTACATATGCAAAGTCTGCCTCTGCGAGACTCCAAATAAGGTAACATTGTATTTTATACAATGTGTTTCCTAGGCGACCGGAAGATGGTACTGCTCAAGGCCAGTGAGTGTTCCCCCGAGGTGCTCAACTTCCTGGCCAACAAGGCTTGCCAGTGCTACGTGGCGCTGGGTGACTGGCCGTCTGTGCAGGAGTGGCAGGCCAGTGTTAAGGCCCTGAGGAAGAACGCCTCCAGCCCGGCCAGCATCCACCTCAAGTGCGACCTCAACTACATCCAGGCCCTCAGCCGCTTCCAGGACGGAGACTTTGCCGAGTGCCGGAGTCAGCTGGAGCTGCTGCCTGGGGAGGACTACGGCCTCCTCAACTCCACCAGCACCAAGGATAAGATGGGTAGGTGGCGCTAGTGCTCCCCGTAGACACGTTGGTGGTCTATCTCCTGTAACTGGTGGCATTGCACATGGCAGATGTGAAGAGGCTGCTGCCCTCCGTGCTCAGCCCAGACCCCTCAGAGCTCCAGAAGGCAATCGAGGTGCAGCTCCTCCGCAGTGCCGTCAGCGCCACCCTCTCAGCCAATCACCAGCAAGAGCAGAAGGCCCCTGCCTCTACAGAGTAAGCTGTTTAGCTGCAACAGCCTGGATACGTTGTTGTTATTGTTGCTGCTCTGTCTTGAGGCGGAGCGTTGACCCAACGATGTTTCTGTGCTAATGTTTCAGTACTCTGGTGCGCTACCTGAAGCAGATTGGTCGCATCTCTCTGGGCCCCCTGCGTCTGTCCACCCTCACCCTGTCAGATGCCCTGCCTACACTTCCCACCATGCAGCTGCACTGTGCCGCCGCCCTGGAGAACACCCTCACAGGACAGGAGGTGCGTGCGCGCACACACACACACGGTGGTTACACGGCGTTCTCTTGGCGCTATGCCTTTCTAATCCAGGTAGCTTTAGCGATCAGAAGCCACAGGGCATTACGGCAGTACATCGAGCCAATACATCAAGGCACAAAGCCTACGCCACAGCTAAGTTGTGTGCTGTCCTGCAGGACGGCCTCATCCCGCTATACAACGAGGCTCTGAGCTCCTGCAAGCAGCAGGACGTCCAACCGTGGCTCCATGCCCTGCGCTACACCGCCTTCCAGAGGCAGCTGCTGCTCATGCACAGCGGTGAGCCTTTGATCTGCCCACCAGGGGGCTCTGTACAAGGGGAGGTTCAGCATGGATCCCTAATGTGCGCGTGCGTGTGTGTGTGTGTGTGTGTGTGTGTGTGTGTGTGTGTTTCACATGCGGCCCAGGTTCCACCGCCACCGTAGACGGCCACCTGATGGAGCTGTGTCTGACCGCCGTCAAGTTTGCCAGGAAGCAAGGCAACGTTGCCTTGGCAACACGCCTCCTGAGCCAGTGCGGCGACGTGGTGGACAAGGAAGGACAGGAGGAAGGCTTGAGCCACGCCTTCAAGCGTCTGTCCCTAGAGGGCGCTGTAGGGGAGAAGTGGGGCCCCGAGCTGGAAATAGAGAAGGCCAAAGTGCTGTGCAGCGCAGGTGAGCCCCGCTCACATCCATGCCGTACGGGGACGTGAGCACCCGCATGCGTGCTGATGTGTGCTGATGTGTGCTGCCTTGTGTCCCCAGGCCAGCCGGTGTTGGCCATGGAGATGCTGAGCTCTGGAGCGCTGTCTTACTGCCGCCTGGGCAAGTGTGAGCTGGCTGCCTGTCGCTCCGTGCTCACGCTGTGCAAGTGGCTGCTGGCTGACTGGAAGGACCTGACCCCCCAGCTGAAACAGGCAGGCCTCTGCACGCGCTGCTCTAACTGGCTTGCCTGTAGCAATAGCCTCTCCACATATTAGCTGGGTCTGCTGCGATGTGTTTTAGTCTTCCAGTTGGAGCGGTTTGTAACTGAACATGACCTCATTGGTTTGCTCCAGGTGGCGAAGAGGTCAAATGCTAGCACCGCAGGCAGCGTTTCCTCTCTCAGCCGGAACATCGCCGCCCTGCTGGAGCTCCCCCTAGTGGACCAGGGCATCCCCCGCATCACTGCAGAGACTACGGGTAAGACCCAGAGCTGTGTGTGTGTTGTGTGTCTGTTGGCTGTGTCCAGATGTGAGTCAGGCTCTGTACCTGTGTCTCCAGTGAGCGTGGGCGTTGGAGAGCCAGACTTTGTGTTGGGCCAGCTCTACCAGCTGTCTACCAGCCAGGCTCCAGAGGTGGCCAAGTCCTGGGCAGCCCTGGCCAGCTGGGCATATCGCTGGGGCAGGAAGGTGGTGGATAATGCCAGGTTAGCAGGGGCTCTGAGGGTGTGGTCGGTGTTGTATGTGGCCTAGGGACTATGGCGCATGTGTGACCTGCTGTGTGTGTCCAGCCAAGGGGAAGGGGTGCCTCTGCTTCCTGGAGAGAAGGAGGACATCGAGGAACTGTTGCCGGCCTCCACCAGTGAGGAGGACAAGGCCGTCATCTTCAGCATCCTGGGACAGGCCATGTGTCGCCCTGCAGGCATCCAGGTGCAGTAGGTGCTCCATGCTGAGGCCGACGGCTGCACTTGGCCAGCCTGCGTTAAGTGTATGGTGGCCTCTTGTCTCCAGGACGAGGATCTGGCTCTGCAGCAGGAGGACGACGATGAGGATGACCTGGTGGACGTTATCTGGCGCCACCTGCTGACCTCCTGCCCCTGGCTGGCTGAGGCGGGCCAGGACGTCAGCGAAGGTCTGATCCGGGTGTGGCGCAGGGTGGTGGAGCGCATATTCAGCCTCTACAGGGTGTCCTGCCAGGCATACTTCACCTTCCTCAAGCTGAACGCTGGCCAGGTTAGGGGTCGCCTCAATAGTGTTGTACCACGGAGTGCAACGCGCCGTACAGGCATTGTGCTGTAGTAGTAGTAGACCAATAAATAAACAAATAAACGTTCTGTATATTATATGTATTAGTTAATCAGCAAACTAATATTTAGATATTGTGTAAGTAACCTGAGCAGACAATTACATCACACTCCCTCCGATCTCATCTGGGCATTGTTTCATATCTGGGCTGGCTGGCCGCAAGAATACCGTGTGTGCACTCAAAGAACTTGTTTTGGTCTGAGATGCTGGTGCTCTAATATGCCCTCTAGTGGCAGATAAGAGCATTAGTTTGTACCTTAACGTCTTTGTGTGAAGCAAGACTCATGATCGTTTCACGTGTTCCCAGGTGCCGATCGACGAGAATGATCCCAAACTCCTGCTGTCCAATCAGAACAGCAAGCAGAGCACTGACGACATGATTGTCATGGCGACGCTGCGTCTCCTGCGCCTGCTGGTGAAGCATGCGGGAGAACTGAGGGAGGGGCTAGAGCTGGGACTGGCCTCCACACCCACTGCACCTTGGAGGGGTACCTCACTGAGCTTGTTGACTTGTTTCCCTGTGTATAAAACAGTAGTGCAATGTCACAGAGCATGTGTGAAGTAGATCAATAGGAGCAGTAACCGGTTCTATCAGGTCTGTAGGGGCCTGTGTGGCGTTGTGAGTTCTCTTATGTAACGTACGTGTGTGTGTGTCCAGTGATCATCCCCCAGCTGTTCTCCAGGCTGAACCACCCAGAGGCCTACATCAGACAGAGCATCTGCAGTCTGCTGTGTCGTGTTGCTCAGGACTCCCCACACCTCATCCTGTACCCTGCCATCGTGGGCTCTCTGTCCCTGGGTGGGGAGGGCCACAACATGGGTGGGTGGCTCCAGACACATACGTCAGCGCTCATGGTTCTTTTTCATACGTGTGCACTAATACAATAGCACAATGTTGCACGGTAAATTACTCCAGTGTGTTAAAGGGGTTAAATGGTGTATTGCCAACGTGGGTGTTCATGCAGTCTAAGATCCCCTGGTGTCTCTGTCACTCAGGGAGAAAGCTGCCCTCTGCCCTGCCCACCTTCCTGGACAACATGCAGGCCGACGGTCTTTGTGAGGACGAGGAGCAGCCGGGCAGCCGGCCCACCTCCCAAGGGAGTGGCGGTCAAGGGGAGGAGCTGCCTGCGCTGTGCTCCAGCCAGGACCAGGCCATGATGCAGGACTGCTACAGCAAGATAGTGGAGAAGCTGTCTGCAGCCAACCCTACCATGGTGCTGCAGGTACAACCACATGGTATCAATTAGGTTGAATACCAATACACTATATAAATATTGGTATTTTCTGCCAAGTGGGCCAAATGTTCAATGCAGAACTTACATTTTTATCAAAATCAAACACATACAGTTTTTACTGTCTTGGATAACAAAACACATCTGTGCAACTACAATGTAAACGGAACATAAACGGGATGTTCCTATTTGGGATGTGCGTGATTAGTTGGTTAAACACTGGGACCATCACTATTCGGCACCAAAAATACTAGTCGGTTAAACGTCTTTTTATTTTTTGAAAGTAGTTCAGTGAGTATTTCCTGCCTCAGCCTGCACATGACACACGCAAAACAATCTGACACTGCGTGTGGAGTTGGTAGCGCTTCATTTTCCATGCGTTCCTGGTAGCGAGGGAGCGGGGGCATACTTTGATGTTGCCACTACAGTAGTTCCGATCTCAGAAGATGACTCGGAGTTAAAATTTGCAGTGCAGCGTCATGCATTATCCAAGCGAAACAGATATCAAACGAATCTGGATTCACAACCTGTCTGTTTTCGATTTAACCTTACAGTACAACTGCATTTAATATCGGTAAAAATAAAGTCAGACTTCCGTTGGGTTCCTGACTGTTTAAGTTAGGCTAAATAGCATTTTGCTAGGCTAAACTAGCTATGGAAGTACAGTATTCCTAAACTATAATTAGCTAACACTTCAGCACAGCCAATGCAGCATACGATACAGGTACAGATATAGTCATACAGAATCAATATATAGTGAGTTTTATGACTCTTATGTCTCGCTGCCTGTGTAATGGAGCTGTATTGGCACTCTGCCGCTGTTGTACTGTAGGCTACTGTAACTGTTCATACTCCGAAGATGAAGCGGTCGGATTATTATATATTCTGCATGTATTATGACAGTGTTGCATTGACTGTCTTACAGTACGTCCATAGTTTAGCCTAGCAACAAGTTATTTATGCTAATAGTGGCAATTTAAATGAATGGAAAAAAACTGGAAACCCTACGGAAATGTGAAGAAATTTATTTTTTGCGACATTAATTGTAATTGCACATGGTTAAATCCATTGCCCGAGAGGTTGTCAATATTGCAGCAATAATGACAGTTTACTCAATTTAATCAATTCGTTTTTAGATAATTTAATGAATTAACTCATCGACCAGCTGTTTTGTCTGTGGGTGGAGACCACTCTTTAGCTTTCCCTCAGTCTCCTCTCTCCTCATTTAAAAAAGAACAATCTATAGACGGCTTCATCTTCGGAGTATGTACAGTAGCCTACAACAAGGGCAGAGTGGCAATACAGCTATTCACAGGCAGCGGGACGAGAGCGTCTTACTTTGTATTGATTCTGTTATACTCGTTTACTCCATAGAGATTCGTTTGATTAGCTGCTAGTATCTGCTCTCTCATTGGATAAGGCAACTCAGTAGTCTTCTGCGAGCGGAGCTAGTGGCAACATCAAAGTATTGCCGCTTTGAGAGTTGTCCCCGCTCCCTCGCCACTGGGAACTGATGGAAATCGAGCTCTTCCCACTCCACTCGCAGCGTCAACAGATTGTTTCATGTGCAGACTGAGGCAGGGAGAGGCTGCCTGCGCCACTACTTAAACAAATAAAATCAATTCTCTTTAACCAAATAGTTTTTATGGTGCCAACTAGCTGTGGTAGCAGTGTTTAACACATCCCTAATTGTAACCATATGTGGCAATGATTCTGCTGAAACCTGCTTCTCGCTTACTACCCACCCCTGGTCACCAGTGTGACCCCACCAGTGTGGTCTGGTCACCGGTGTGCTCCCTGTGCGTCAGGTGCAGCTCCTGGTGGGCGAGCTCCGCAGGGTGACCCTGCTGTGGGACGAGCTGTGGCTGGGCGTGCTGCAGCAGCAGCACATGCACGTGGTGCGCAGGATCCAGCAGCTGGAGGACGAGGTCAAGAGGGTGCAGAGCAACAACACCCTGCGCAAGTGAGTGTCTGCTCCCCCTGCTGCACATGGCCAGCACTGTGTGTGTGTGCGTGCGCTAAGTGTGCTGCATGGCTCCTGCCAGGGACGAGAAGGTGGCCATCATGCGTGAGAAGCACTCTGCGCTCATGCGGCCCGTGGTGTTTGCCCTGGAGCACGTGCGCAGCATCACAGCGGCCCCGGCGGAAACGCCGCACGAGACCTGGTTCCAGCAGAGCTACGGCGACGCCCTGACCTCCGCCCTGGAGAAGCTCCAGAGCCCCCACAACCCTGCCAACCCTGCTAGCAGCTGGCTGCCCTTCAAGCAGGTGTGTGGGTCGCCGTAACAGAAATACCTCCGTGTTGCTGACCCAACCGTAACCGCAATGTTTACATTAGATTTTCTTTCATGAGACTAGCCCATCGAATGATGTCTGGTCTAGGGCGCTATCGAAGCACACATTCCCTCAGCCCCGTATTAGTCGGTTATAGCCTTTGGAGGGCATGTATTTACGACACACTGTTTTGCTTTACTGCACTTCACTACAGTTTAGTCATTCTGTCTGGGAAGCGCACCGTGGATGTATTGGCAGCACACACACTCGAGTGGTTCTTTTGGGACATGTCTGTACTTTTTTTGGGAAAGAATTAAATATGTTGTCCCCTAACATTTTGGGCAGCCTAACAACCCATCACTTCTTTCTGTCTACTCTGCTTACTACATCAAGGCGCTGTATGCTACGTTTGGCGCGCCATAGGCTTTTGATTTGCACTAAGTTACATCGCCTACCTACAGTTAGAACACAGGTGCACTAAATTGGTAGCGCGGTTGTACACACTGACTGAGGTCACGTTGCCTTGATTAATGCCCCAGAATCACACTAACCGCCACGCACTTGACAACTCATAACAAAAACGTTTAATACCCCGCTATTGGGCCAACGTAAATTACAGCAAGGGAAATTCTTTCACCGTGAGGTCAGTGGCGCGGGCCGGTCCTACAGTGTTTCTGGTGTGTGTGTGTGTGTGTGTGTGTTGCTCAGATCATGCTAAGCCTGCAGCAGCGAGCTCAGAAGCGAGCCAGCTACCTGCTCCACCTGAGTGAGATCAGCCCCCGCCTGGCCTCAATGTCCGCCACGGAGATGGCCCTGCCAGGAGAGGTGTCTGCCACCGACACAGTCACCATCCAAAGTGTGGGCAACACCATCACCATCCTCCCTACCAAGACCAAGCCCAAGAAGCTCTTCTTCTTGGGCTCGGACGGCCGCAACTACCCCTACCTCTTCAAAGGTGGGGCGCCCACTCAAACGTGACACTTCCTGGTGTCTCCATAGTGGAACAGTCTAGGAACACTTAGGACAAAATGCATGGTGCACACCTGTGTAAATGGCCTCCGGTTGGTTCAATATCATGGGCCTTGGGTTGTAACCTTCACTCCTGTCGTGTGTGTGTGCGTTCTCCAGTCACAAAGCCTGTTATTGGAGGGCTGTGAGTGAGGTATGTGTATGAAACGCTGAGTCCACTGTATTCTGTGGTGTATCTACATCTGTTGAGGGAGGTCTTCAAGGCTCAGGTAGACTACCAAATGCATGGCCTAGCACAACGCAGACGAGTACTCAGGCTGCTCAAAGTTTATTTCTATATACAAAAACGGTGCACATGCAGTTTCCTGTGAACCATATGGTTGTAACCTAGATTCACTGGAAATACATATTCTTTATATACTTGGACCACTTATTTGTGAGCTTACTAGGATATCTATTGGTGTCTGTAGTGGGCTTGGCGCACGTGCAACATGTCTATCTACGTCACAAGTATTTTTGGCCCTCTAGAGAGGGTATATTTGGCCCTCTCTCTTGGCCCTCTAGAGAGAAGGTATATTTGACCCGCTAGAGAGGGGGTATATTTGGGCCGTATGGAGAGGGGGTATCTTGGGCCCTATAGAGAGGGTGTATACTTGGCCCTTTATTCCCAGCCAATGCGTTAACGCTCCCTCCCCAGGCCTAGAGGATCTGCACCTGGATGAGCGCATCATGCAGTTCCTGTCCATCGTCAACACCATGTTCACCAAGGTGAACCAGCAGGAGCAGCCCCGCTTCCACGCCCGCCACTACTCCGTCACCCCCCTGGGCACGCGTTCAGGTCTCATCCAGTGGGTGGATGGAGCAACGCCCCTCTTTGGCCTGTACAAGCGCTGGCAGCAGAGGGAGGCAGCTCTGCAGGCCCAGAAGGTCAGTACACCCAGTCAGGGACACTTCACTGCCAGTAGAGCCCTGCTGGGTCATTCAGCAGATGCTCTTGTCCTTTGAAGGCACTTCCAGTGCCTAGAAGACCTTAGAAGCAGCTCCTCATTAGGCTAACCTGCTACACTCCCTGTTTAAGCCTAGTCGTTGAACCGGCCTTACAGAAACATTGTTGGTGCTTTGAAACTATGTGCCTGGGTGGCACACATCGTTCACACCCTTCTCCACCCCTCCCCTACTGCTCTTGTAGGCTTACACTATTATCTACCCATCTCTTTAACCCTCCTACAATATTGTGGATGTTTTTATTCAGCTGAATACAGTAAGCTGTATAATGCCACTGTTTCTAAATGTGGTGGTAATGATGAGCCAGGTTCTTGCATCCTAATTGCTCAGAATATCCCTAGCAGGCCAACGGCAGGCTCCATAGGTGAGGTACATGGGAGTGTAATTCCATGCTCCACCCCCTTGTCATGGCCCAGGACTCTTACCAGCAGCAGCCCCAGCCTGTGCCCCTGGTCCCCCGGCCCAGTGAGCTCTACTACAGCAAGATAGGACCGGCCCTGAAGGCTGTGGGCCTGAGCCTGGACGTGTCTCGGAGGGACTGGCCGCTCAGCGTCATGAAGGAAGTGCTGAAGGAGCTGATGGAGGCCACGCCCCCTAACCTGCTTGCCAAGGAGCTGTGGTGCTCCTGTACAACACCCAGTGAATGGTGGAGGGTCACTCAGGTGAGATGCAGCTGCCTCTACAATATTGTTTGGTCATAGTTCCGTCTACAAAAATATATGCTTGGCATGTTGTGTTTGCACCTATATTGAATCAGTTGGAGTCAAAGATTTAAGACTTAATATATGCACTAAAACTGTTTTATTTTGCAAATGTAATTCCCAGGGTTTCCACTGGAATTAATGGATTATTGTGGAATAAAAAAAATGCTATTTCAGATATGTCAAGTTGGGGAATTTTATTTGCTTATATTTAAATGTTAGTTGCCATTCATCAAAATGACTAGGTCTTAATATAGCACACGCTAATGTGAATAAGTGCCACATTGCAAGTTATTTCTCCCAAACATGACACTAAATGGGACAGAAGAATAAAGCATGCCTATGTTATTTGGACAGGATTAATATTAAGTGAGAAAGTTAATCTACGGGAGAATTTGAAACCAATACATAATGCTTATACTGCATTATATTTTGTCTCCTGGATTCTGTTTTCCTTTACATAAATGGACATTTTCACACTAATTTTAAGAAAAGCTACACATTTCTGCTTTAAAATTGAGTGTTTGACACAAAAAATGTAAGCGGTGCGTGCATATCCACAATGAGTTGCCGTAGTAACCAGTAACTTCAAACTGACATGGCACCAATGTGCCTAAACTAACTTTTATTTTTTTAGTCCTATGCCAGATCCACTGCTGTCATGTCCATGGTGGGCTACATCATCGGCCTTGGCGACCGTCACCTTGACAACGTGCTGATTGACATGACCACTGGAGAAGTGGTGCACATTGACTACAATGTGTGCTTTGAGAAGGGTAATGCATGTAGTGCCGTCTCAACCCACACACTGTCAGTGTGTGCCTGCTTGCAGCTGTCATTGAGGTGTGTTTGTGTGTGTGTGTGTGTGTGTGTGCGTGCGTGTGTGCGTGCACGTTACATCAACAGGCAAGAGCTTGCGTGTCCCTGAGAAGGTCCCATTCCGTATGACCCACAACATTGAGACAGCGCTCGGCGTCACTGGGGTGGAGGGCATCTTCAGACTCTCCTGTGAGCAGGTCAGACCCTGCCTGCCTTCCTGCTAGTGTGTTCAGTTGAGGCTCCCCGTTTGTTCCCATGGTGATATGCCTTGCCCCCTCCCCCCCAACCCCAGGTGGTCCAGATGATGCGGCGTGGCAGGGAGACCCTACTGACCCTGCTGGAGGCCTTCGTCTACGACCCCCTGGTAGACTGGACCGCCGGGGGGGAGGTGGGCTTCGCCGGGGCCGTGTACGGGGGAGGGGGCCAGCAGGCCGAGTGCAAGCAGAGCAAGAGGGAGATGGAGAGGGACATCACCCGCTCCCTCTTCTCCTCCCGCGTGGCAGAGATCAAGGTGGGCTGGCTGGCTGGTGGGGTGGGGTGGTCCTCGGCTGGTGTCTTTATGGCCTGTCCGTGTGTCGTGCAGGTGAACTGGCTAAAGAACCGCGAGGAGATGCTGGGGGTGCTGCCCCAGGTGGAGGAGGCCGTGGAGCAGCACCTGTGCCTGCAGGAGCTGCTGTGCAGCGGGGAGCAGCTGCAGGCAAAGCTGCTGGAGGAGGTGGCCTTCCTGCACGGGGCCGACAAGCACCCAGACCACCTCATCCTGACCCTGGAGCACAGGTCAGAGGGCTCTGTGTGTGTGTGGGCCCCCTGGTTCATGTCGTGTCAGGCAGCGGTCTCTCTCCTACTGCTGTGCTGCTACCTGAGTTAACGAGGAAGAGCCTTGCTGCTCGTCACCTGTAAAGGCTGTAGTCTGGTGTGTCTGGTGTTACATTTTCAAACTTGGCTTGCCTGTTAGAGATTGAACAAATGTATACAGGTATAAACAATATATATGGCAATAGATGCTACATCTTACTTTTTTTAAACAATGCGTCGTGTGAACCCGAAGTTGGCTGCCTTGTTAAAGTCTCTCACCCAGCACGTCGATTTGGCATATCTTATAGTTGCACATCTTGGACGGCTGCGCACAAGTGTGGTAATACGGCCTGTCGCCAACTTCCTCGGAATCAACTATTACAACAGGCACTACAGTAGGTGTGGTGTCCATTGACCACGCTTTGCTTTTCTTCTGGATTGTCATAAATGTTCCGACGTTGCTTCTAGCGGAGGCAGTTTTTCAGCAGATTTCCCACGAATGTGGTTCCTTGTGTTTCACGTGTTGTTGGTGGGCGTGCGGTGTAAGCTACGTACCATAGAAATATAGTTGTCTTGAATTTCAGAGCATGACTGCTAGGCCTAGGAGGATCGCCGCGCTGACTAGTTAGTAATACCCTCAAACAAGGAGGACGGCATGAAAATGCATCCATTGACACTACAAAAAAAAGTGTCAGATGCGCATATAAATCGCATGCCTTGCGATTTGCTAATCTCACTGGTTCAAATCGCAATTTTGGTTTGAAAACAATTAATCGTTCAGCCCTAATATGTACTGTTTTTTTTTTTTTTTTTTTGGTCCCCCGTGCGTGCGTGCCCTGCAGGTACACTGAGCACACACAGCTCCAGTCGCGTCGGCGCACAGTGCAGGAAGCCATCCAGAGCAAGCTGTCTGACCTGGAGCAGTGGCTGTCCCAGTACCAGGCCGCCTTCTCCAGCCTGGAGGCCCCCCAGCTGGCCAGCCTGCTGCAGGACATCAGCAGCCCCATTGACCTGGGTGAGTGCTGCTCCTATTCCCTCCCTGAGCCCTGCGTTGTGCTGAAGCTGATCCCCCTCCCCTGCGCACCCTGCAGGCCCTCCCAGCTACGTGCCGGCCACAGCCTTCCTGCAGAATGCGGGCCAGGCCCACCTCATCAGCCAGTGCGAGGCCGTGGAGGCAGAGGTGGGCAGCCTGCTGCAGCAGAGGCGTGCCGCCCTGCAGGGCTGCCTGGAGCAGCTGCACAGCTATGCCACCGTGGCCCTGCTCTACCCCCGCACTACCCTGCTCCGCCACCGGGCGCACCAGTGGAAGGCCTGGCTGGAGGAGGTCATGAGAGACATGACGGCAGAGCCCTGCCAGCACGTCTACAGGCAGTGAGTAGTCAGCCCCAAGACATTGTCTACCCTGCATTCACACTGCCAGTGGGTGTAGTGCTGTACGGACAGTGATGGGTGTGGAGGCCAGCCTTGCATGGGCTAATCACACGGTTTCATGTACTGCTACGCCTTCAACACAGACTATACTATATACACAGACTATATTCATTTAGGTAAATACTAAAACAAGTACATGATCTCAAAACGACTCAAACTCTTTCACAAGCACAATGTTGGTGTAATTAAGATTGGCTGCTCATAAAAAATATTTGTATGCTTGGTTGGAACACTAAGCCACAACATTTTACACACAATTGTTTGTCAGTACCGTCTAAATAAAACGCAACCCGTGTCAAGAGGATACTATTGGTCTATTTAAGACATTTTCTTATAAGAATATAAAGAATATTTATTTTAACACCATACAAAACTATATTATAATTGTGTTAGTGGCTGTGCAGATAAAGCGAGTACAACCACCGTTTTAAATACATCGCTTTTGATACATGGGTGCAGTTAATACACTGGTTATTTTTGAATTGTATTAAATACAAGCCAGGAAATTAATGTTGTGGTGAAAATATCACTATTTGTTTTCTACTGCATTATTGCTGAACGATTTAGGAAAAATATCTAATTGCTCACAGATATTGCGATTTGATTTGTGCAATTTTTTTTTTTTTTCACAAATTCAATGGTATGCTTTGGCCTTCACCCTTATGAGGTGCTGGTGGCATGGGTCCACTGAGCCGGTGCTTGTATCCAACATGCTGTGATGTGGGGTCATCTCTCCGTGCGGCCCACCAGGTACGAGGTGATGTTTTCCCCCCAGTCCCCGGCAGCCAGCGGCCCATTCCTGTCCAGCGTGGAGCTGTCCCTGCAGCACCAGGCGGCCGACACCAATGGGCGCGTCCTGCACCAGGTGGAACGGCTGAAGGCTGAGGGCACCACGGCCCACGCCTGCCAGGACCAGCTGCAGGAGATCGAGCGCTGCATCAGCGTCTACCTGAGGGAGAACGGGGAGGCGGGCTCCCTCAGCCTGGCGGGGATCCTCACCTCTGCCCTGTGCACGCTCACCAGGTGGGTGTCCGCTAGCGCCTGTTAGCTTGTAGCGTGATGCTTAAGGCCCTGATATACTTGATTTTGTGCAACGTGTACACTTAGACAAGTGGCTGCGTCGTGAAAGGAATTGTTCATATACTGGCGTGTGCTTGGAGGATTTAAAATATATCCAGTAGGGGGCAGATCAGGGCCGAATCATCCCTGACTGAAACCGGAATATTGTCCTCTACTACCTTGGAATTTCCACAACAATAACCAACATTTAAAAATGTGGAGCGCCAGGTAGACGTCATATAGATGTCTACCAACGTCTCTTTGAAACTTTAGAAACTGCTGTTGATCTGACTGCCCCCATGTTCCTGGGCTGTATTGCATCATGCATACACGTAGCGGTAAGCGCCCGGTAGCCATCTTGCGTACGCGTCATTAAAAGCAAGTATATCGCATGCTTAAGCTGTGTGCGTGTGATTGCCTGCAGGCGTAACCTGGTGATGGAGGGCGCTGCGGCCAGCGCAGGAGAGCAGCTGGTGGACCTGACGTCCCGTGACGGAGCGTGGTTCTTGGAGGAGCTGTGCAGCATGAGCGGCAACGTCAGCGCCCTCGCCACTCTGCTGCAGTGCTGCCAGCTGCTGCCCCACGACATGGAGCTGCCAGCGCCCGCCCACACCACCCAGATGGTGTACCTGGCCAACGCAGTGTACACCTGCCTGCATGTGAGTAGAGCTGCTGCTGTAGACCTGCCTGCATGTTGGCAATGTTGAGTGCCACATGTTCGTTCTGTCTGTCTGTCTGTGCGCCTTTTGGCCAATATGGATCCAACATCATGATTGACAACAAGTAGGCTTATAAAAGATCCATGTTGCATCATGATTATAGACAACCTCTCTGTGATACATGGCATTATAATCCAAATGATATGAGATGGCTTACTTGTAGTAGGGCTGGTCCCAAATACTTGGATATATATAAATAGATTTTTTCATTTTTTTTTATGCATTCGGTTTTCAATATTGACATTCAAATTTTTCACTTTTGCCCGTCTTCCTAAAAGCACTACTTTCTCTGTAAAAAAAAAACATAGCTGCATGTTAAAATTTCGCTAAAATGATCTAATGAACTAGGTTGGATAAAACAGCATAGTAGGCTATAGCAGGAAACAGATTTGGGATTGGGCTCTGTCTGTAAGAAGAGGGACAGTCTAATTAGAGAATATAATTAACAGAGGTTCCAGTGGATGGCACTTCCGCATTCGATTTTTGGGGTGATTGGGGCGACTTTTCACCCTTTATGCAGACCTGACCAGCCTAGCGTTTCATGCGAGTCAATGGAGAGGTCCACAGATTTCACCACAGTATTAGGGCGATTATTGCAATACCGCGGTGTTGCTAACCCAACCGAGGGGGATGGCAAACAACTGCCATTATCTCAATGTTAACATTTTATTATATTTATTATATCTAAATCTTGGTTTCATGTAGGGAATATGCATGATTGACGTGCACATTCCCCCAGCCCCATTGTAGCCGGTTGAAGCCTTTGGCAATGTTACGCTTTACTGCACTTTAATACAGTTTGGTCGTACTCCGTTCTGTTAAAGCAACAAGCAGTGCACACACTTCTCAAGTAATAATTTTGGGACATGTCTATTTCTTGTGGGAAAGAAATTGGAATAGTTGGACCCCAACATTTTGGGTTGTTAAACCGAAAACAGCCCAACAACTTGTGCCATCACTTCTTTCTGTCTACAATACTAAGCCAAGGTATGTAGTTGGTGCATCGTAGGCTTTTGATCTTGTGCTATTTAATTATGCTTTTAATTAATTAATGAATTAATTAAAAGCACAAAAGTCATATTTTCCATCTGACATTTTGACCAAACATATGCCGAACGTGATTGCATACCTACAGTCAGAACACCGGTGCACTAAACTGTTTTGCCATTGCACATTGCCATTGTCTCATTACGGACTGAGATCACTGCCTAGAAATTAACCACACTATTTCTGAAGCTCTGTCACGCACTTGACCACTCAAAACCAAAATATGGGGATAATACTAGTTACAGTGTTATTGAACCAACCAAATCATGAAATTATGCATGTCACGTGCAGTAATTATTTATTTGCGTAATGTGGTTTGGACTAAAATATTTTACACAAATGGATAGTCTAGAGTGGACATTTGCCAATGTAGTAAGATTGTTTTTTAATGTTCCCAATCGATTGAACTAGTCTCCATGGGTGAGTTTACGGTTAATGTTACCATGTTGGTGGTCTGACAAAAACAATGATTGTACCTGTTGATTGCATCTTGAAATGGTTTATATCAATGGAATTACGTAATCTTAGCTTTCCAAAAATTTGTACAATGAACTACACACTCAAACATACTAGCCGTGAATATCTTGAAAGCCTGCAAACAGTCCTGACAGCCTGCTAAGATTGGAACAGTTTCATATCATATTCCCCACCCCCGAATCTTCTGGTATTCATTTGTAATTACTACCAAAGCTTCAAATCTATAAAAATGGCATTCGGGACAGCCCTAGTGATAAGAGGGTGTGTAAGTGAAACTATTCTCTGTGCGTGCCCTAGTCTAGCCTATTATGGAGGGTGGGAGCCTCAGGTATAGGCAGCATGTAAGGACCATGCACCTGACTGACAACATGCCATTCTGCAGGAGCTGAACTCCAACTTCCAGCAGATCATCTTCCCTGAGGCGCTGCGCTGCATGCTGAAGGGGGAGCCCACCCTGGAGGCCATGCTGGCTGAGCTGGAGGCCCTGGTGGAGCAGTGCTCTGACGGCCTCAGCCTGCAGGGCCTGGGGGACGCACTGCATGCCATCCTGCGCTCTGCCGCCATGGGCCTGGAGCACGACGCCCACACACACTGCCTGCACACCACCAGGTAGGCACTGGCCTGCTGCTGCTGTCGTCCTTACCATGCATGCAAACTAGATTTAGTAAACAACTGCTCCCTCCCTCTGGAACCTGCTGGTCTGCCATTGCAAAGCTCAGACAAATTTGTAGTTTGCATGTTGGGGAGCTGCCTCCACCCAACTATTGCTCTCAGATCAATGTTATAAATAATCTGGAAACCCTTTGAGCAGTAGAACATTTGTTAAAAATGGTGTGTTAGCTAGATGAAGTGATACAAACAGTTGTAGCAAGGCCGATTGTTTAAATACTGCTTCAATAGATAATATAGCTGCTCCAATAGGCTTTATGCGCAACCAAGCTTTGAAACCAGCTAAGAAGACGTGCTTGATTTTGACATGCTGAGGACTATAACCTCAGGGCAGGATGGTCTACTGGTCTGGGTGTTGGGCTCCCAGCCGGACAGGTCGTGGGTTCGAACCCCAACCTGTAAGCATCCTTGAGCAAGATACTGAGCCCCTAACTGCTCCCGGTGGTTGGTCGCGCCTTGCATGGCAGCAGTCTCCATCGGTGTGGTTAGAAACCGATTAGTGGTTAGAAAAGCACTATTTTGAGGACTTTAACCTGTATAACATGGCTGCTATGCTACCGTATTGAGCATCCAGATAAAAGTACCAGACAACAAACTGTTGGTGTGTTGTACAATATGTAATCCCGCTGGAGAAACCTAGTCTGCCTGAGCAAGCTGTTACTGTACAGGAACATGTTTGCGTAGCTTGTAGAATATTTGTTTAGCGTATTACTTTAAAATACATTTACTGCTGTTATCACTCGGCCGCACAAACAGTCAGACACTTGTCCATTCTAAATATAACTTTTAAATTGTCGTTTAACGAGCACGGTTATCAGATCTTATTTTAAAAAATAAGATCTGATTATCTTATTACACAGAAGTGATTATTACACTGTCAGATTGGTTTAAACTAATTTAGTTACCACTTTCTCCGATAAGCAGAAGCAATGAGTATGGTTTTCCAGTTTGCTCATGTGACGTTTGACATGGAGCCTATTAACCGGAGTTCTACGCCCATTAGGATGCAAAGACTGTAAACGGTCACCAATGGAGCGTGTCCAGACTAAATCGTGAATATGACACGCTCCATTGGTGACCGTTACAGTTCGTTTTGGGTGTGGTTACACAAGGCCATCAGATATTCTCAGAGCATTTCTCTCACTGATAACTGACGGATGTCTGTCATTTCTAACAAATATCATCTCTATTTCCATGTTGAAATTCTACCTACAGCACCTGTTCAGTCTGTCAGTAAACCGCTATGTTGTCCCTGCTGTAGGATGCTGCGTGCTCAGTACTCTGAGCTTATCCAGCCTCGCACCATGGAGGCACCTGGGCAGGACACGCCCAAGATGTCTGCTGGCCAGATGCTGCTGGTGGCCTTTGATGGCATGTTTGCCCAGCTGGAGACCGCCTTCGGACAGCTGACGGAGAAGGTTTGGGCCCAACAACACGCTGCTTTTTTCCTCTTCACGCTTCTGTATGTCTGTGAAGCCAACACATTTTGTTATGATTGCGAATTAATAATTATTTAGTACTATATAATAGAATAATAAACACATGTGATTGATATAAAACAATAATTCAGCTATGAGTCGATGTTGTCTAAATGGATATATTTAATATAAGCATGGCCATGGAGAAGTCACATACAGCATGCGATGTAGAAATGCTTCTGCCTAGGTTAAGGCAGCAACAGAATTTATACTGTGACAGAAGGGGGAAGGGTATCTTTGGAACAGCAAGGAGTTTACAATGACAACAAAGGTATGGTAATCAATCAAGATACATGAAGATAATAGCTACAGTAATTGACACATGCCGGGGGGGATCAAAAGTAAAGACAAAGAAAGATCAAAGGCGGTCATTCGGTAAGTTCTCACGAGGAGAGCATAGGTCATTCAGTGGTCATTCGGTCACATACATCTCTAATATACTGTAAATTGTCATAAGGCTATATAAGCTGTACTGGTAAAAGACTGGAAATCAATAAATTCTCAAACAGTAATCTGGTCACGACCATGTGGCTCAGGTTTTATATCTCCCCCATCCAACACGTTGACTACATGAACCCACTGTTAGCTGACCATCTAATATGTCCCAGAGCTTTATATGCACCATTGTTGCATGATAATCTGTTGTTTGCTTAATTTGAGAGTTGTGGTCATAATCTTACATCTTCTGGTTTATTTATTATTTTGTAGCTATTCTTTGGAATGGTCTTCTACTGATTAGCCTGAGTCTTCAGTGGCACATGGCCTGCTTTGTGTTGTGGCTAAACCACCAATACAAACTGTTGTTTTGGTTTGAAAGAGAGGCTTACGCATCACTCTACCCCTCCCCTTACATCCACCAGTTGTATGAGCGCTTGTATTTTCAGGTTTAATATGAGCCTTTGTAATGAACCGCCTGTAGATTGGCACAGTCCCTTCAACAGGTGATGAAGTAGCACTTGACATGGAGATGTAGTTCTATGTGAATGTAATCTGGAATAATAAGCACGTATGTCAAGGAAAGGTGCAGGAGCAGCAGTGATATATACATGTGACATGGTGCTTATCCATGTGAGGTGAATGTAGAGTGAGCCACCGTTCCTTGTGTCCAGCTGAGCTCCCTGGAGGTACCTGCAGCCTGGCACAAGGTGGATGTGATCAGGGAGGCGCGAGCGGCCCAGGTGTACTTCTTTGACAGCCTGGCTCAGCGTCAGGTCCTGGAGGAGTTCTTCTTCCTCAAGAGGCTGCAGACCATCAGGGACTTCTTCAGGCTCTGCAGCTCCTTTGCCCAAACGCTTTCCGGTGAGCACAGAAGACCTTTCCATGGTCCAGGTGTAACTTGTGAAGACTCCATGCAAAAGGTGACCTCCAGCGTTCCATGGTTTATCTGAAGAGCAATAGCTCTGGAGTGATTGAACATCTGCAGCCTGTATTCCTCCCTCCCAACAGGCGTATGGTTGGGTTTCAGACCCCTAGCAGCCTTGCTGTCCTGTATGGCTCCACAGTCGTTTGAACCCAGCAGCAGTGATTCATGTTAGTGAGGCCTCCGTGCCACACGCTAAGATCACACCCTGGCTAGTGGTGACACCCCCCCCCCCCCCCCCCCCCCCTTCCCGCTCTCCCCCGCAGGAGCGTGTCCTGGTGCAGCAGGCGAAGACCCCGCCCCAGCCAACGTGGTCCAGGGAAAGCCCATGTACCGGGGCTGCGCGGGTCCTGCTGTGGCGGTGGTGAGCGAGGAGCACATGAGCCGGCCCATCAAGTCCTTCACAGCCGAGTTTGTCCGCCAGATGCTCATGGGCCTGCCCAGCCAGGCACTGGGCCTGGCACTCTGTAGCACCCTCTCAGCCCTGGGCCTGGACCTCATATCTCAGGTGGAGGCCAAGGACTTTGGAGCTGAGAGCAAGGTGACGTGTGTGTGTGTGTGTGATCGCTGTTCTACGTGGTGTTATGGTTACCCTTTGTATTTATTATTGTCACAGGCCAGATCAAATGCCCTGTCTGCCTTACTTCCTCCCTATAGGAAGTCATTCCATGACTTTTCCTCTGCACCATGGCCTGGATGCATTGTGATGTAATTGCCAGTTAGCAGTGTAATGTTAGGCCCCACACAGCCCCGTGCTAACACCTGTGCTGTCTAACGATCAAGCAGCAGGCCCATAGTGCTGTGTGTGTGTGTGTGTCCCAGGTGTCTCTGGACGAGCTGTGCAAGAAGGCGGTGGAGCAGGCCCTGGTGTCGGGCCGTGTGTCCCAGCTGCTGCTGAACAGAGCCACGGTCCTGGCCTCATCCTACGATGCCGCCTGGAAGAAGCTGGACCTGATCGGCAGGCTGGACACCAGCCTGGAGGCTGCCCAGGTCAGCCTGCAGAGGACACAGCTGCACATGGCCATGTTCCAGGTGAGACTGAGCGCTGCTAGAAAACCACTAGGGCAGCTTTGCTGCACAGGCATCTGCTTCCACATTGATTGTGTGTGTTTGTTCCAGTGGCAGCATGAGGACGTGCTGGGGCCCAGGACCCAGCCCCTCAGCATGGGCCCCCCTCCTCGCTCCATCATCCTCAGCAACATGAAGAAGAAGCTGTACAAGCTGAGCCAGGACGAGGCAGCCGTTGCTGCCATACAGGTCTGCATGTCACACCCCTTGCCCCTACTATAATGATGTGCTTCATATGCTTAACTTAATATGGACGTGTCTTTACCTCAACCTCTCTCATATGCTAACCTTATATGGACGTGTCTTTACCTCAACCTCTCTCATATGCTAACCTTATATGGACGTGTCTTTACCTCAACCTCTCTCATATGCTAACCTTATATGGACATATATTTACCTCAACCTCTCTCATATGCTAACCTTATATGGACTTGTCTTTACCTCAACCTCTCTCGTATGCTAACCTTATATGGACGTGTCTTTACCTCAACCTCTCTCATATGCTAACCTTATATGGATGTATATTTACCTCAACTCTCTCATATGCTAACCTTATATGGACGTGACTTTACCTCAACCTCTCTCATATGCTAACCTTATATGGACGTATA